>PVJO010025910.1:0-21960 GCA_004026905.1 Hystrix cristata
AAAAAATGTCGATTTGGCAAATCATAGTACAACAAATTCTCCATCACTAATAGCAAATGAGGGATAGCTAACCAAGGCTGAGTTAAAATCTCTTCATGTGATATACAAAGAAAGGCTTCTTCAGCAATTTAATCGTGTAAACAAGATGCAGGGTCAGGGAGAGTTTGTCTATAACCTACTTAGGAAAAAACTGTTCTTAAGAACTTTAGCACTTTAATCACTTTAATTGTTTCCATGCCAATTAATTGGCACTGCTAATTATAAATGAGTTATCTGTTCATTAAAGCAGGCTTAGATGAATGTCAGCTCAAAAGCGTTTAGCAGTTAGTGTGGATTGGTGTGTTATCTGCAAGTAAAAACCGCATTCCTTTAAAACTCTATAATATAAGCAAAAAAGAAGCCATAATTTATTTTCACTGATTCTCATTCATTCCAATAGGCTGATAAGATTTTAAAAAATAAAACTCAAACTAAAAGTAGCAAGAAAGGCAAATCAAATGAAATAGTCAGCCAACTTTCTAACAGCCTTGAATAAAGAAAGGGTCACAGGCTGTTTGTGCCAGTGCAAACGCTTTCAGCTTGGAACAGCTCCTTCTTCCCCAACTGCAGGACCACTGGGAAACCAAGCAGAAATGCCACTTTGTAGCCTAGAACCAAATACCCGGGAAGGGACAGGGTTCGCAGAAAGAGGATTTCTGAAGAGTTAGCAGTTTTTATCTGCAGCTGGCATCTTGAAAGCCTACACACCAAACCTCACTGGCGTTTGAACTTGAACTTCTTGACACTAATTAATTCACATTTGTCATTGGAGTCTACCCTGGTCTTTCCAGCTGAGGGAGAAAACTAGATTTCATGTCTTTGCGTCTCTCAGAAATTGTCCGAAATGAGGCTGGGGAGTTGGACTTTCCTCAGCACGCAGCTGGGGCCAGCAGTGGGGAGGCTACATACACTCAGGTTAATTCTGACATGTGGCTATGTCTCTATAAATGCACACCAAGTAAATGGATGAATAGCTACGTTCACCGAGAGGAGATTTCTGGAGAAGGACAAAAATAAGGAAGCACAGAATCTTCTATAACAAGATATATAAAATAGCCCCAGTAATCTGAGGGCAGCTGCCAAAGCGGTCCCACACAAAGGCCTTGAGACAGGGACATGACTGGCATGTTCAAGGGGCACTAGGGAGGTGTGTGGCTGGAGTGGAGTGAAGTAGGAGGGTTGTGTGAGACAAGGTCCAAAACGTGCCCCCAGCCAGACACACAGAGAACCTTCTAGGTCAGTATGAGGACTGCCACCCAGAGGTGAGAGGGTATATTGGTCAACTTTCCCATTGTTGGTACAAAATGCCTGACATACACAATTTAAAGGAAGAAATGGCTTTTCTCATGATTTAGAGGTTTCCATCCATAGTTGTCTGGCTCTTCTGCTGTGGCTCTGAGGTGAGGCAAAATGTGGCAGAAGGGCATGGTAAGCAAAGTTGCTCACTTCATGGCAACCAGGAAGCAGAGCACAGGGGAAGAGCACCAGAGAGGAAGAGGCCAAGGGCCAGATACAGGCCCTGAGGTTATTCCCCCACGACCCATCAAGATACGCAGAAAAGTGTGCTTTGCTAATCTCTCAAGCCAATCAAACTGGCAATCAAGATTAACTGTCACGGAGGGTTTTTAAAATCTTCGTGGGGAAGGAGATGTGAACACTGTGGAAAGTTGTGGTGAAAGCCCCCCAAAGTCAATCTGTAGCATGTCCTACAGAAGGTTTTCTGTAAAAGAGGAATGTGGTCTCTGGGAAGAAGCACAGAGACCAGTAGGGAGGTTACGGCAACAATTCGTGTGGTTTGTGTCAGGGTGGTAGTGGCAAAAGTGAAATGGTCAGAGAGGTGGTCAGATTCGGACACATTTTTTTCAAGAAAAGGCATTAGGGTTTCCTGATGAATGGAGTACTGGATTAAATAATTCCCCTTCCCCAAAGTGCATGCCCTTCCTGGAACCACAAATATGACCTTCTTTGGAAATAGAGTCAGTGCAAATGTAATCAGTTAATATGAAGTTATATTGGAATAAAGTGGGTTCTAAATCCAACATGACAGTCTTCTTATAAGACTAGAAGAGACACAGAAATAGACATGCTCAAATGAGAAGGAGAACTAGGGATGGGGGAGGGGGAAAAGAAGGAAGGGAAAAGAAAAAAAAAACCTAGAAGGGAAAAATGGAAACAAAGCTTTTGTAAACCAAACTTTTGTGAAGCTTTTGTAAAGCTTTTGTAAATAGAAAGAAGGGTATGGGGAGAAAAGAGGAATCAAGATACATCATGTACAGGTACAAATTCCCTAAGATGAATGTTACAATTATGTATATCTAAAATGTACCAATAAAATTAATTTAAGGAAAAGAAGGACACTTACAAAGAGAAAGAACCATCTCTTATGGCTTATTTTTAGATATCCCCCAAAGCCTCATGGGCTCACAGGTGGGGCTTTTGGCAGGTGATCGGATCATGGGGCATGATACTCATCAGTGGATTAGTCCATTGATGAGTTTATAGCTGACTTGCTGTTAGGGGGTGGGATCTAATCAGAAGAGGTGGGTGTGGCCAGGAAGGGTTTATCTCTTTCTAGCTCCTCCTTTTCTCTCTTTCTCCCTCCCTCCCTCTCTCTCTCTCTCTCTCTCTCTCCCCCCTTCCTGTGGCCTTGTCATAAGCTGCTTCTCCTTTGCCATGCTGTTTTTAGAGAGAAACTGTGAGCCAAAATAAACCTTTGCTCCTCTAACTTTTGAGTGTCAGGTATTGTGTCTCAGTGATGAGAAAGTACCCAAGACACCATCAAAAGACACAGAAACACAGAAGAAAGAAGGCATGTAGTAATAGAGGCAGAGATTGGCGTTACACAGCAACAAGCCAAACAAAGTCAAGGACCGCCAGCAACCACCGAAGCAAACAGAGAAGCCTGATTCTGATTTACCATATGAGCCTTCAAAGAGAAACTAACCCTGCCAAAACCTTGATTTTGGATTTCTGTCTGCCCCAATACTTCCATTGTATGCTCTTTATAGAATCATATTCCTTTGTTTTGTCAATGTATTTTAGCTATAATTATATAATCATTCATATTTACTGTTTTACACACTGCTACCTCCTCATCACACTGTGAGATGCAGAAGAGCAAGAGCCACGTTACTTCAGTTGAATACTGATCACCGAAACTCAGAAGACACAGAGCTAGTGATCAAAGAATGAATAACTGGCTAAACAAATGAAGACTACTCTTTTCATAATTATGACACTGAAAGAATTGATTAGAGTGAAGGGCATCCTGACTGAGGCAAAAGCAAAACCATGTGGCAGTGTTTTGAGCTGCACTCATAACAGAGGGTAAAAATTTGAAGAATGAAGAATGAAAAGAGAATGAAGTGGTACTAGAGAAGACCAAGGAAACCAAGCAGTGATGGAAGGTCCTGGCAGTGGGTTCCAGAATCGCTAAAATGATGAGCCCTTGAAAGAAACAAACTTGTTCTGATGATCTACTACTGCCAAGAAAATTACTCCAAAATGGAGTGACTTAAAAAACCCTTCTATTTCGTTTTTTACTGGGTGTATGGCTAAGAGTAGTTCAGCTGAGCTATTAATCGCTGATTGACATATTTTTCAGCTGTGGCAGCAGGGGCTGGAGGTTCCTCTTCCAAGACAGTTTCTCTACTCATTTGTCTGGTACCCCTGTGTTCCTTGGCCTCTTCTCTATGGATGGCATCCTCCAAGTCCTCTGCACATGCCTAACGACCTCAGGATAATTGGTACATTTCTTACTTGGTGACTTAGAGTTCCAACAGACTGAGACAGAAGCTGCCAGTCTTCTTAAACTTCAGGACTGGACCTGGCATAGTGTCACATGTTCACACTCATTTGGCCAAGAATGTTACAAACTAGATCAGATTCAAGGACCTCATCTCATGCTAAGAAAAGTATCAAAGAATTCCAGCCAGTTTTAATCTACCACAAGTCCACAAGTCTACAGTGGCACTGAGGCTGGGCAAAGTGATATGATGTTTAAAGTAAAGAAAGAAAGCACAGAAGTTCTCCCCTGGTGGCCTGTTTTTTTCCTCCCCTCTTCCTTTTTATAAACAATTAAAAGCTCTCTTTTTACTTAAAAAAAATTAGAGTAGTGTAGGTGGAGACATCTCAATCAGTCTCTTCAATAAAAAGACAAGCAGTGATGTAAACAAACTCTTGGATGTTTGGTGTCTCAGGATCTTAAAGGTTTCCTTTGAATATAACCCCAATGAAAACAATCACCTTTACATAAACCAGAGTTACCATCACTTTCCTTCTCTAATATAACCTCCCCACAATGTTCTCTGAGGATGTATACCACATTAGTCCTCTGCCCTCCCTTCTGATTGCTCTATTTCCTTTTCAGATGGATGGATTTAATTCTTCTCCATCTTCCAGAGCCATTGCTGCCCTGTGACCCAGATCAGCTGCCAGGCATTACCACCTAAATACGTCTCCAAATGTGTCTTCATCATTTCTCCCAAGGCCATCTAGCCACTTGACTTATGAACTTCTCACCCTCATTTTTCTTCTCACCATAGCTGAAAAAACCTCAAGGTGCTATGTTGAGGACATGTTGCATTCCTTCTACCTACATTCTCTTAGTAAATTAGTCTCTAGGTCACATCCGCATTAATATGTAGCATCTCAAAACTATTCCACCCACTCCTATGTCTACTTCCTCTGCTCTTGTGGAGACCTATCACCATGCTTCTAAACAAGTCACTAAATATATTAAAGGTTTCCCTCCATTCTGTGCCTCCTTCATACTCCTGCCACATTAACAGCACTTCCAGTTTAGAAATTACATGTTAATTTCTACTCTTTTAGCATTACCTATAAATTTTTAATATGGTTATTTAACAAAGTTAATATATCTCCTTTCCTTATGAGTAATAAAAGGACTTTAAAGGCCTTGAACTTCCAATCACCTCCCTCTCTTCCTACATGTTATTTTGGCCCAGTAATCTAGTTCTCCACTGCCTTTATATTCCTTTACTCAATATTATTTTCTATTTATTCAGTCAATGAATACTTAAGATTTATCTCCATATTTAATCATTTTTTCATTTTTCTTTCTTGGGTTCAGCCTTAATCTTCATTAGGTGGACCTTTCTTATACCAGTGGTTCTCAACTTTGTGTCACCTAGAGATATTTTTTAAGGTCTAATACATAGTCTGTACCTGAGACTAAGTAAATATAAATCTCTAAGAGTATCAGAATTTTCTAAATCTCCTCTGACAATTCCAATGTGCAGTCAGGGTCTCACATTTTCATTCTAGAAAGTCGTTTAGCAAAAGTCTCTTAGCTATAAATTCTGTGCACTGTTTTTGTCTGAAAATGTCTACAAAAGCATTCACCTTCATTATAGAATTATGGTATAACTAGATATAAAATTCTAGGCTGACAGTTTCTTTCAGCACATTGAAGATATCGTTCCCACTTTTGGTTTGATTCTTGTAGTAAATTTACAGTTCCTTGCTTAATTTACAATTTTTATTTGCTTTCTGGTTGCTTTTACAGCTTTCTGTCTTTGAGGTTTTCAAGTTTCATTAAGAAGTGAAAGTGGAATTCATTTTACTTGAAAATTAAAATGTTTAAAATGTACTATTTACCCCGAATCTGAGGATTTGTGTGTTTTAACATTTTGGAAAATCCTTAAGACATTCTCTCTCCTAGTATTACTTTCACCCCATTCTTTCTATCATGTCCTCACAAAAGCTCTATTTTATGTGGCTCTGGCCTTCTCATTCTACTCTTCATATCTCTTAACCTTGCTTCCATATTTCCTTCTTTTTAGTCTTTTCAAGAGCTTTCAGTTCACTTGCTTATTCTTCATCTGGCTGATAACTCTCTAGGCTATATTTATATCATATATTTTCAATTTGTGTGTGTGTGTGTGTGTGTGTCTCTCTCTAACGTATCTAATAATTTTGAAGACTTAGGGACTTAATTGTTTTGTAGTTCTGCTGACTCTCACTTGTGGTAGTTTGCTTCCTTGTATATCCTGTAACTGTGGATTGTGATCTCAGGTTTGGTGGGGCTTTCACTGCAGGAATCCTGTGCAGTCTGGACTTAAAATGTGTCCTTCCTGAGACTACTGTATAGGCTTTCCAGGTAGGGACCAATTCCGTGCTAACTTCTTCACTTGAATTTCTGAGATCATGGAAGTAAGTACAAAAGAATTGTGCTTATGAATTCCCTTAAGTCATGTTTCTCCTAGGCAAAACCACCTAAGCTTTATGGGTTTTTCTTTTGGGTTTGCTTTGCTTTGCTTTGCTTTGTTTTTTGCCAGTAGGTGGGTATTTTTAGATACTATTTCACTGAAGGTACAGCCCTTGACAAATTTATATGCAGGAGAAATCTCAGTTCAAACACCCTGCTGTAGGAATGCTCAAGGTCTCTGTGCCTGTTCCTTGTGGAATAAACTGAAGCCATCTGATTAGCACTGACAACCCTTCCTAGGTCAGCTACAGTACCTGTGTACTTGTACACCAGTTTTTGACTTCTTCAAGCTGTGGTTCTTAGCTCTTCCTTTTTCAAACTTCCTGCAATTTATTTACAATGACATTCATTTTATTCAATATTCAAAGTTATCATTTGTTTTTGTTTTGTTTTGTTTTGTTTTATGCACTCAGAGTAACTGTGGTAACTTGCCATAAACAGAAATCCCCATGGCTATTTTCTCTAACTTCTTTGCAGAATAGATTGTAATTTGCATTGTGACTCACATTTTTTAGGCAGATAAATTTTTTAATTGGTATCTGTTAAATAAGAACTTTTTATTTATAAAGTTTTTAATTTCCTTTTTCAAAGTAAAAAGAGAAGATGAAAAGAGAGAGGAAGAAGGAAGAGGAGGAGGAGCGGAAGAAAGGAAGGGAAAGGAAAGGAGGGAAGAAAGAAAGAAAGAAAGAAAAAAGGAGAGAGAAAGAAAGAAAAGAGGGAAATTTAGTTTTAGTCTGGAACCAAAATACTCTTTTCAAGATATCTTAAATAATGGCCTGGCTTTGTATAAAACGGAAATTGTGAGCTTTCCTCCTACATTTTATTCTTTAATAATCAAATCAAGCATCCTTTGAGCCCGTGGGGGTGAAGTCACTCTCAAAAGGGATTAGGAGAGAAAAATACAGAAATAGAAGAAGAGGAAGAGATGAGAAGCAAGGCTGGAGGACAGGGGAAGATTATGCAAACTTTGGGAAACTAGTAAAGAAACCAGGAGGGAAAGAATGAAGAAATAAAAACAAGGACAAAACAAAACAATAACAAGAAAAAACTAGAAACAAATTTCATATTCATATAAAAACAAGGAAAAAAGTGGGGGAGGAGGGCAGCAACAGCAAAAACAACAACTATAGGGAAAAAAAAGTCTGCTTCCCGGGATGTCTCTGCTGTCTCTGGTAGACAGCCCGGGCAGGCCCGGGTCTGTGCGGATCAGTCCCAGCAGCAGGTAGTGGGGAATGCCGGCTGGAATCAATAGCAAGACTTCACCACCAACTCCACTAAGTTAAGCCTGGTCTCTGGCTGTGAGGATGGAACCTGATTTTTCGGCTAGAGACACACCGTGTGTGTCCCGCCGGCCTGGACTTGAGCCTGGCTCCGCCCCGCTTGCCCGCCTGAGAGCCGCTGGAGGCTTTTCGGAGTTCTGAGCCCCTTTCCGAGATGGCAACAGGCCAGCTGTCCTCTCCCGGAGGACATCTCAACCAAATAACTCACCAGCCACTGCCTGCGCTGTGAGCGCCGCGGCGTCCCGCTGCTGTGTCTTTCCGTGCAGGCCTCTGCGTGGCCCGGAGTCCGCCAGCGTCTGCAGGCTCCAGGTCTCGCCCACCCGCAAGCCGCGCTCCAGGACTCTCTTTTTGCTCTCGCCTTGGGCTTCACTGCTCGCTTCAGATCCCTGCGAGGTCCTGGGAGCCCACTCTCCTCCTTCTTCTCTTCCTTATATTGCTATATTCCAGGATCTGGACAACAGATCCCTGAGAGGCCGTTTCTCTGCGCTTCGGGATTCCGCCATCTTCCCGGAAGTTCCGAAATCACTCTCAAAATTAAGGTAACCCGGGAAATTCTTCAGGCAGACCCTGTAGTATTGAAGACTGGGGAGGCACTCTAGTATTAAAACGAGGGAGGGGTGTGTTTTGTTAATAACCCGCCATTAATAGCGCAGAGAAAACTTAACGTTCTATTCCTCATGATGAGATATAAATCTATATAGATTTAATTGGCCTTCAATTTCATAATTCATTCAGTGAAACATCGGAGGTATGGATGAAACGTAACAAGGAAAAAGCAGAGATGTGAGATAAAATTAGGTTTTTGCAATAAAAAGCTGTGGACTTCAGCTACTCACATTATTTCTACCACAAATCAACTTGGCTCATTGAAAGATGAGAGAATTTTTCTAGCTAGTCAAAGCATTCTTTGGATTATTGATAGTTCTTACATCACCTTTCCAATACCTCACTATTGCCATGTCATTATTGCTATCTCTGTATGCACTACCGCACACACAGCTCCAAATTCTATAGGGGCCCCACCTTATTTCTCCTGATAGGTTAAAAAAGAAAAGCTAGTCCTACTACTAGTTTCACAGCCAAGATAAATTACTTCAAGGATTGTGAAATTTTACCCTATAGAACCCTTAAAAGCATAGCACAGTTAATTACGTATTACTATTCCTCCAACCACACCCTCAGCTCTGTGACAGAGGGAGCCAAGTTTTCACACTTGTCTTGGGTCTCCACTGTTGTCTGTTTGGTACAGGCTCAAATCCAGGTGAACACTTGATAATGACTGTCCTGGTCATAATTGTCATTATCATCCATGCTGATATCAATTGGGCATATGTTTTCAGATTCAGTTTTGAGATCTATAGATAATCCTGGGAATAATTATTATTGTTATGATTATCATCCTTTTGATACATGAGAAAGCTGCATCACAGAGAGAATTAGTAATTCAAGTAAGGTCACCCACACCATAAATAACGTGGCCTATATGGCACTTCGTACAATATTCTGAGCAGATACATTTTTTAAAACACTCCCATGGAGTACACAAATTAGAGAAATTTGCCCTTCCTCAAGGTGGATATAGCCCTATGGGCACATTTGATCAAGGGGTACTCATGGATGTCAGCCCCTGCTTGTGTCCTCTGTGGGAAGTTTTTGTGGCGTATACTGCCTGCACAATTAATGTTCAAACCCCCAAGTCTCTGATTCCAACCCCCATGATCTTCCAGGCTCTGTGACTAGCCAGTGATGGTAATTCATGTGCGTTTGTTGCTAAAATAGTTAGGATTTTCCTCTTTCCTCTCAGTTATTTCCAAACAATTTGAATTTTTCTCTGTGGATAGTCTGAATTGCCTGAGCTTTGGATTACGATGCTTGACTCTAGTCATTCACCTTTGTCTGCTGCTTAAGAGGACCCACAACTCACAGTGCTCTTCTTGATTCCAAGAGCCATTTTGGTGATGGGAATGGATGAGGAGAGTATAGGGTACAACACCAGTCTTTACCGCCTTAGTGCTAAGTTTTCACATCATTATTACAACTAAGCAAACAAAGTCTCCCCACTCTGTAGTATAAACAGTGACAACATGGCCGCACAACTTCAGCCCTAAACAACTACTTGCTAATGGAATCCCTGACAAATTGCAAAGCATAAGCAGCAATAGCAGGCACCAGGGTAATAATTTATTTTTAATGCCATGCTGTCTTTAACAGTGCAATTTCCTCCAGGGTGTTTGCTTTGAGATTGCAAGATAATTACATCTCAGAAACCAGGCTAATTACAGTTAACAGCCTGAAAACCAAAGGAACCCTCCCCTCCACACCCCCCCACCATTTTTTTCTACTAGAATACTATACACATTCCAGTTAAAACGTGCAGCATCGTTTTAGAAACCAATCCAACTGCCGCTTAGAGGTTCATTTTCCCCTCCTTGTAGCACATGTATAACTCGCAGTGATGTGTATCAGAAGGACCTGAGTAACACAACCTCAGTGATTTGAATAAATAATGGTGCTGTAGAAAGGAAAGAACGGCAGCAATTTTCCAATAAAGATGAAAGTCTAAATGTTTGTGGAGGAAAACCAGACTGCAAGTGTGTATTTGTGCTGCAAAGGTGAGATTGCCTATTCTTTAGAAATCCTTTGGAGTAAATAATCCACAAATTTGGGTCATTTATAAAATTAAAGGATGTGAGAAGTCATCTGGTAAGTTTTCATTAGCTCTAAACATCAGAAATGCAAAGCAATGCATACCGGTCATCCAAGCTTTAAAAATGGCAATTCTATGACCTGTCATTCACTCAGAACACACTTCTTATCCCCTCATAAGCACTGTGCTCTGGACCTGGGATATGTAGATAGATTTTCTGATGTTTTATTATCCATCAGAAAATCCTCCCTGTACTAAATGTATCTTAGTGCAACTGTCAGGCTGCTATGATTTGGAAGTTCGTGTGCTGGAGACTTGGTCTCCAGTGTGACAATGTTGAGGTGAAGGAACCGTCAAGTGTTGGGGCCTAGTAGACGGCAGTAGGTCATGAAGTGCCACACTTCGAAGGGATTAATGCAGGTCTTATGGGGCTGGTTGTTATAAGGGAGTCTGCCACCTCCCCGGAGCTCCCCACTATGTGTACCATTCACCTCTTCTGCACATGGCTCTGCCATTTTGATGCCCTCTACCGTGACGCCCTCACCAGAGCTGAGCAAATGCCCTACTGTGCTCTTGACCCTCCAGAACTATGTGCTAAATAAACCGCTTATTTGTAAAATACCCAGCTGTGGGTGTTTTGTTATAACCACACAAAATGGACTAAGACAAAATACCCTCCCTTTACTATTTGTTAGCTAACACAAAAATATTTTTATTTGAATGCTATAACTTCTACTTCCAGTACTTCTCAACTTTTTTTTGGTATGAGGAATTAAATCCAGGGCTTCCACACTGAGCTACAGACCCAGCTTTTTTTTTTTCTTTTTTAGATAGCATCTCACAGCTGAGCTAGAACTTGTGATCCTCTTGCCTCCCTGAGTGCTAGGATTACAAGAGTGCACCACCACAACCAGCTTCAACTTTTTAACAATTCATGTATTTTTTTCCCTGATTTGTCTTCAGTTTCTACTAACTTCCAAAACATGGAAGCCAAGCATCACAACTTGCTGTGGCTCAATTTGGAATCTCATAGGAGCGCAGGCCTATATTTTATTTTGTGCATTTGTGGAAAGCAGGAGGCCGTCTTGGAAAAAAGGTAATCTAATATTCTGAACTTTCATGTGAAATTCATTTCTGTTCCTGTTGTGCCTCTAGAACTTATCTACCTGACACAATAGTTGGAGACATAACCTTCCTAAAGCCAGGTTTTGCTGTCAGTCTTCTGCAGAACACCAATGGCTTTTCCTCCATCTAGATCTTACTCAGAAAATCAACGTATTGGTCCTTCCATCAGCCTCCGTGCTAGAGGCTCCTAATTGCTAATAGTGTAAAATTTACATGCAAATGGCATTTCTCACAGTAACAACTCCCCAGCAACACCGCCTGACTTCATTCATTCTTTTAAGAAAGGGTACTAAGTGCTCACCCTAGGAAGGGAATGCCCCATCTTTGTTCTTGTTCCCCTGGTCCCTTTGTTAGCTCTCTTCTGAAAGAAGAGGATTTGCTAGTCTTGATTAATCAGGACCTCATTGGAACCACTTTTTACTAGTGGCCAGGGTTTCCTTGCTTTCAAAGTCAGCACCCAGCAGATACATACAGGGATCCCCTTTCTTTTCTCCCCCAGACCCAGCGAGGTGCTACTGCCACCTTTATGAACTTTCCTCTTCCGCTCCAAGGGCTGCCTGGAAAATATTCCCAAAGCCCCTCTTGGAATGAGCTGCCTTTCTCTTCTCATTGTCTCTCTCTTCATAGGCCTGTCTAAGCATTACGGCCCTAACATTCGGGTTAGGAGATGCTGTGGGGGAAAGGCCTACACTATCCTCAAACCTAACCAAGGTCTGCTACCCATCTTTTATCCAAAGTTTTAAACAGGATGTGCCAGCTGCTTGTCTGTTTTGCTATTCTTCATTATAAATTTAACTTCCCCAACAAGGCTAGGCAGGTAGGGAATCTAGGCAGGATACGATTTGAGTAGCAGTCCATGAAATCATCATGTTAGCCAAAATTTCCAGTTTCTAGAATGTCCTGTGTATCATACCTGGTGCTAGGCACCAAGGAGATAGTCACAGGAAGCATGCACCTTCCTGGCAGGAGTTCACAACACAATGGAGCATTTTATCTGTCTTGGAAGTCAAGTTTCCATCATCATCTAAAAGAAACTGTATCCGGGGTTGGGGATGTAGCTCAGTGGTACAGCATTTACCTAGCAAGCACATGGCCAAGTTCAATCCCCAGCACCCAAAATAAATAAAAAATAAAAGAAATTGTACCCATTACAAAAGAATATTTTCAATGAAATCTAGGTGAGGTGTAAAAGAGATTTCATTACAGAACTGTGGGAATTTGCAACAGTAAGATCAGCGTGACTATATCATGCATTGTTAGGATCCTTTTGTTTTTAAACTGTACCTCTGAAAGGCTTTACTAACTGAAAAAAAGAGGAGACCTTAAGTGGGCAACTAAGGGATATAATTCTACAACTTCATGTTGTGCAGGCATAGTTCTAGAGAAGTGAAACTGGCTTTTGGGAATTGACTGGTTTTTGTGGTTTGTTTTTTTTTTTTTTTAAATGGGAAAGGGAAGAATTTAGAGCCAATGATTGGAACTGACTGGCCAAGGATCATGTAGTTGTGAGAATGCCCACACTCAGGAAGGTGTTCTGGTCCCACACACACACACACACTGTGTGGTTCCCACTCCCAAACATGCTTCTTCCTCAAATGAGAAAGGGCACTTATTAGAGTTCATCACACTCATAAAGAGAAATGTTTCTGTTTGAAAGGAAGCTGATGTAGCAAATGACATGATGGATGTTTTAAGCTGCTTCCTTTGGAAGAATTTTCATTTCTAGTCCCTCATTCTTTGGAACAAGTCTTTAGAGCAGGTAAAGGGCAGGTGCTGCTGTGTAACAAGAGTACTACTTCTGAATTGTTCTCATAAAGTCAAGTCAATAGTCAACCACAGTCAGCCTGTACTCCCTTGAGCTGAGAAAGTCCTATTAATGGGGTCTCCACTGGTCACATGAAGTGGACAAGCTACAGTGAGCGGCTCAAACTACAGAGGCCAACTGCAATTTTTGGTGATTCAAGATGAGAGAGAAAAGAGCATAAATTTCGAGTTGGATTAAATAGATTTTGAGTTGGATTAAATTTTAGTTGGTAGCAATAGTCAGAAAATAATTTATGGAAAATGTAAGAAACTCTCAAGTGTCATATTAGAGGTTTGGGGTTTTGTTAGCTCTCTGATTGATTTAGCTATTTTACACAATTTAAAATAGAAAGACTATTCTTCAGCTATGTTTCCTTTAGTCCATGTGACTTGGATTCTATGACTTAATTGAAAATCATCCAGTAGCACCTGACTTTAATTCCAGGACAAAAATGCAACAGGAAACCATAAAAGAACTGTATTCCTAAAGCTATAAAAGATGGCAAATGACACAGTTCTTAGGAATGATCCAGGAACTTCTTTACATCAGGCATAACCTACCCTACTAACTTATTTTTCCAAAATTTTCCAGAGTTTAATTACAGTCCTCTAAAGACATGCCCCAGAAGTACATCCTGTTATACAACTTAGTGTATATCGCACTTCTCTCCAATCACTGTCACTGATGATTTTCTATTTATTATTCTTTCATTCATTCAAAAGTCACTGTTTCTCTGAAATTGGAACTCAGATGCATGGAATTGGCTTCATCACAATCCTCAACTGATGCCATTCTCATTGCCTTAGTTACTTTCTCATGGATGAGACAAGATACCCGACACCCACAATTTAAGGGAGGAGAGGCTGATTTTGGCTCACAGTTTGCAGAGGTTTCAGTTCACAGTCAGCTAGCTCCAAGTCAGGTAGGATGGCATGACGGAGGGGCGTGGCAGAGGGGCATTGCTTGTGGCGTGGAAGACACAAACCAGGAGAGAGAGAAGCAGAAGGAGATAAGTCCTCCCAAGCCATGCCCCCAATAATCCATCTCTTCTGACCAGATGCTACCTCCTAACAAGTCAGCTAAAAACTCATTAGTGGCCTAATACACTGATGATTATTATACCCCCCCCAAATCCAGTCACCTCCCTAAAGCCTTACCTTTGAGTGCATGAAGCCTTGGGGAGAAATCTAGATATAAACCATAATACTCATCACTGATCAGTGCCTGAGATACTTTTATTCAGTTATTTTTAATAATTTATTAAGCACTCCTGAATTCTTTTTCCAAAAAATAAAACTAGAATCTTGACAGGGGTCTTCATTTAACCATATGTCTCCCCCCATTTCACCCCCTGCTTCTTTTCCTCATCCATGGTAAGTATCTTTTTGAATCCCAGGTTAATTCCCTTGCTTTCTTTTTCATATAGTTTTATATACTAATTTACGAACACATTATATATTAGTGTTTTCAACTTTATTTTGGTGTCATGCTGTAAGCAACCCTTGAAGGACTGCTTTACTACATTAATATGATGCTATTTAAATTCATCCATGTTCTCACAAGTCACTGTGTTTCCCTTATTTTTGTACTTTTATAATAATATGAATATACTGCCGTTTATTCTCCCACTGTCCTGGTATTATGCATTTAGGTTGCTTCCAGTTTTTTTCTACTTATGAACAATGCTGCTCTGATTATTTGTGTACATGTTTCTTATTCTGTAAGTGATGATCAAAAGACACAGTGAAGGTTTAAGTTTCTAAGTAAAAGACACATTGCCAACAGTGGTGGGATATGGATGTTCAAAGACAGAGGGAGTATTTTAAGTATTCTGAGTGGGATTAGTGGCAATGTGTCATTTACTGTAATAAATTTTTAAACTTAAGTATTCATGATATTTTATGATCACCTCTCATTGATCAAACATTTATGGCAATTTCTGTCAAATAAAAATATTAGAGTGTGTCTTCATCTACCTTGTTCACCAGATCTGGCACCGTGTGACTTCTGGCTCTTTCCCCAAATCAAAATGATCATGAAAGAAGTAAATGTTTTGAAATGATTCAGGGCATCAAGGCAACCATGACAGTACAACTAAAGACACTCACAAAAGAGAACTTTCCAGAACCATTTCAGAAAGTGGCAAGAATAAGGCAGGTGCTATAATCCCAGTACTCGAGAGGCTGAGGCAGAAGTATTGCCATGAGTTTGAAGCCAGCCTGGGCTACAGAGTGAGTTCAAGGCCAGCCTGGAATACATACCAAGACCCTTTCTCAAAAAAAAAGTGGCAAATATGGTGAGATGAATGTATTTGAAGCAGGAAGGAGTATTTTGAGGGGGATCAATGGAAGTGTGTTTTACTGTAATAATTTTATTTTTATTACATCTCGTACATGTACAAGCATTCCTTGTGGGTATGTACCTAGGAACTGAATTGTTGGTTATGGATCTTAGACTTTAGAAGATAATGCTTAACTCTGTCCTAAACTGATTACATGTTCAACTTTAGGAGATAATGTCAAACTCTTTTCCATAATTATTGTACTCCTAGTGGGCACTGTCAAACATTTTAATTGTTATCCAGTTTAACAGATGGAAAATAATCTCTCACTGGGGTTGATTTTCATTTCCTTGATAACTAATAATGTTGAACATCCCTTTAAAGTTTGTTAGTCCCGTAGTAATCTTTTGTGCATGTATTCTTCCCATTTTTCTACTTTGTCATGTGTGTATGTGCATCATATTGACTTGTAGTTCTTTACATATTTTGACTTTAATCTTTCACAATTCTGTGTGTTTAATAGCTTACCTAAGTTTCAAATGTGTTTTTCAAAATGAATAAATAAATAAATAAAAATAAAATGTGGTTCTCAATTTTTCAGTTGTCTGTAAACCATCAATCTATTCAGAATTGATACAGTGTGAGGCATGAATCCTAGCTCCATTTATTGATCATTCTTCCCTGCTGCCCTAATATGTCAGGTGTGTCACATAGCAAAATTTCATATGTGGTTTTCTTTTCTATTCCTCTGACCTATTTGTCTATCCCTGTACTAATCCACATTGCCCTTCCTCTCCACTCTTTTCAGATATATCCTGACTACTCTTGGTCCTTCAAGGACCACTGACTCTTGGTCCTTTGTCAAGGACCATTTTCAAATCCTGGGATTTTGATTGGAAATATACCAAATTAACAAATAATCATTAAAATATTTAATATTGCTATCTTAATAATGTTTTATAATTTTCCCTGTAGAGCTCCTTCACATCTTTTATTTGATTACACCTAGATACTTGGTATTTAATGATTAGAATTTCACAACCTGCTTTTTTTTAAGTTTGTCTTATAGTTTTTACTGGTATAAAGAAACGCAACTGATTTTTATATTAATCATACACCCAGCTACCTTACTATATTCTCCTACTATTTCTCATAATTTATCTGTAGATAGCTTGAGTTTTCTGTGACTGGTTTTTTCTCCTTTCCAATCCTTATGCCTCTGATATCATTTTCTTACCTAATTGATCTATCCAGAATAATCAATACAGCGCTAAAAAGAAATGGTAATAGAACGCATCCTCTTCTATTTCTTCTCATTCCAGCAGTCATCCTGGGTGATCTCTCCTAGTTCCATGACTGCCTCCCAGACCTCTGAATCTGAATGTCCCATAAACACCTAAAACTCAACATATCCAAGCCATCATCCAATCCCATCTCTCACTTCTTACCTATTCCTTCTTTATTCTCTAACTCTGTGAAAGATGCCACCATGTATGCAGTTCAAAGCAAAAGCTTTGGAGTCTGTTTTTGGAGTCTCTCTCTTTCTACGTATCCTCTCAGACATCAAAGTCCTATTTATTCTGATTCATTAATATTGCTTGGCCTCAACCATTCTTCACCCATTCTACCATCCTCCATCATCTTTCATCTATCTTACAATTTCCAAACCATCAATCACCTGCATCCACACTGGTCTTCTTCTAAGCTCTCTTCCATGCCACAACCAGAATAGGCCCTTTAAGCTTCAAATCTGCTCACTCGGTACCTATGTTCAAGTCCCTAGTTGTTCTCCAAGATTTACTAAAAAAAAATCTAAATCTGTTTCAGGGGGCAAATGTGTACAAGTTCGGCCCTCTTTGATCTGGTCCCTGTGAGGCCTCAGCTTACTCTCCTGTTCTCTCTGCCCTAACACTACCCTCCGCCATCCCCGGCCCCCTGCAGTTGCAGAATCACGTGGTACTTCCCTTCTGAAGCCTTTGTGCATGCTGTTCCCTCACTCAGCAGTGTGCTTTTCTTCCCTACTTCCTGCCAGCCTTGTCCAGATAATCTAAAATCATCCTTTAGCACTCAGTGTACACTTCAGTCCCTCCAGGAAGCCTTCGCTGTGCTACAATTGGCCTGGCTGGTTTTTTCTACTTTTTGAGAGCAGGCAAAGGTCTTCTTCATGTTTATAACCCCCAAACTCAGTGTAGAGGCTGACGTAAGTTAAAAGCTCAGTAAATGCTTTGGAAATGTCCAGTGAATCAGTACTGCTGATCTTTATTTATTAAGAGTCAGTTCTTTCCAAACTCCTTTCCATGCCTTCCCGATGTCTCCCCATGGTGTGCCCTCTCACCTTATTCACATCTTTCCTTGGCACATGTCCCACAGGACTCAGCCTTTTGCCCAGTCCTCTCTACTAGCTGCTTAAAGGCGAGGTCATGCCACATCCATCTTGGTGTTCTCACAACCTCTAGCCCGGAGCCCAGCACAGAAACAATGCCAGATAGACATCTGAAGTAATAAAAGTGAATTTTGTCCTGGAACCGCAAACCACATGGAAAACATGCTTTGGATTCTTCTGTGAGCTGCATCAGCATTCGAAGCAGCAGATACCTCTGCCAACACCCCCACCTTCATGGCCTTCAGCCTCTGTCCCCTCAATGTTCCTTCAACTTTGTAACAAAAGTCTCTGAAACCATGTTATTCCTTTTCCATAAGTCGATTTACAGGCACCCTTCTATTCTGTACCGCGAGGCACACCTGCATAACTTCTAGGCTTCGTTTTGGGCATATTTTAAGGAAGAAGTCTTGTTATGGAATGTAGTCTAGCTATTCCTTTCTAGAAATATCGCCCTTTTCAACTGCTGCTGCTTATGAGTGTCACGCTCTTCCATTTAAATATTAATGTTATGGAAACAGAGGAGAAAAATCAGCCTTTCATCTGAGATGCAATGTTGAGGGAAATTAAGATTAATAAATAGTGACAAGCTCTATAGAGGAAATAAAACTTAAATTGCCTTGGACTGTTTTTAAAAGTTGTTTGAGCAATGAGTATATTTTATTGAATACCCCATTACTGTGATTGTCCTAAAGGCCTAATTTCTGACAACAGCTTTCAAATGATGACGCAAACCTTAGTTTCCCCCTCAGAGGTCTTGCGTTCTGCATGTCCACAAGCAGGCAAATCCTTAAAGAAGTGAAACTGAGAAATGTCTAACACTAGGTTTTCTTCATCAGATCTTAAGCAACTACTGTCCTAATGAAAAAGCAAATGTTAGGCCTCAAATTTTAAGTAACAAATTTGTGTGTTTAGTTTTTCACTCTTCAGCCTGATGAATTATATCACCAATGCACTGGCACACCCTAGGTCACAGCAGGGTTTGGCTGTGCAGAGGCAGGGAGGTTCTCCAACTTCCAGCCTAGGCTTGATTCTCACAGCTCTGCTCTACTTAACCTGCTAATGCTATTGGTGAAAATATAAGGCAGTGATTCCCAAAGTGTGGTCCCTGAATGACCAGCATCGGCATCACCTCAGAACTTGCTAGAAATGCAGATTCTCCACCTCCAGACCAGGCCTGCTAAAAACTAGAGGTGAAGCCCAGAAGCTCAATTTAACAAGCCCTCTGGGAGACTCTGATGCATCTTCAAGTGCGAAAATCACTGATTCTTAACCCTAGTCCTACATTGGTATTACCTGGGAAAATCTTTATAAAAGCTGATGCCAGGATTCTAGCCCCCAGAGATTCTGATTTAATAGGTTTGGGTGAAATCACTGTGCTCAGGTATGTTCAACGCTCCCTCGGGTGGTTCTAAGGGCAGCCCGGGTTGAGAATTTGATTTTGGCCTCTGCTTTCCTACTCTGATGATGGCAACAACCTCAGAAATGGACTCTTGGTTTTCAGTCTTTTCTCCTGTTCTTCACCCTCCCCCCACCTCCCCCCCAGGGTTCTATCTTGAAGCCAAACTTTACCATGCGCAAGAATTACCAGAGTGATTATTAAAAATGGTTTGCTGATCCTCAACCCCATAGCCTCTAATTCAGTAGGTCTGGGGCAGTCCAAGTTCCTAGATGATGCTAAGGCTGGGTAAGGCATCTAACCCTTGAGTGCATTAGTCCGTCTGCCTTGGTCAGGAGAGGAAACTTACTACAGCAACGAATGTGCCTTGCAGTGTCTCCAGCTCCTGTTTGTGGAGTCCCCTGATCTAAACCTGAAGCACTGCAGCATCACAGTCAAGAGTATGGCTTCAGACTCTGGCTGCAGCGTTTAATAACTCTGGGCTCCCGTATCCTATTCATAAAAAGGGGGATAACATAGATTTTAGATGGTAGCACTGTGAGGATAAGATGTATTAATACATGCAGCATGCATAAAAGTGCCTAACACGTACTGAGTCCTCAAAAGTATTTATGAGGTATGATTGAAAAATACAGTGAATATTTAAAAATTGTTTAAATTTAGAGTATAAGACACAGCACCATTAATTCTTCTCGAAATACTCCCCCTCACTTTGAACACACCCATCCCATCATTCTTGCCACTTTCTGAAGCCGTTCCGGAAGTCCTCTTCCATGAGTGTCTTTAGATGCATTATCCAGGCTGCTTTGATGTCCCAAATCAATTCAAAATGTTAACTTTCATGGTCATTTTGACTTTGGGGAAGAGGCAGAATTTGCTCAGTGAATAAGTGGATGAGGCCACAGAGTGTTTTTGAGGCTGCCTTTCCACTGGCTGACAGCAGCAGCACTCCTGTATTTTTCTTTTTTATATATAGATTTTTATTAAAATTTATTCAAAATTACGCAAACTTACAGGCTATTACACAAGCTTACAGACCACAATACATTGTGCCTTTTGCTTATGACAGTGAGCAATGTAAACAACCATATAGATGCAGCATTAAGTTACAACTACATAAAGTTACTGTAGTACCTAGTGTATGTGTCACTGTTTTAAGTTTGGGTTATTAGGTTCTTATTTTTACGATAGAGGAATAATGATATCTGTGTTTTTCTTTTATCACCCATTGTGAAGAAAGAGGATTCACAAAGGAGGACTTCTAGATCTGCTTCAGAAAGTTGCAAGAACAATTGGACAAACGTGTTTGAGCAAAAGGGGAGTACCCTGAGGGAATTAATGGCAGTGTGGCTTTTACTGCAATAAACTTTTAAATTTAAACGTTCACCATATATTTTGATCATCCCTTGTATAATTTGTTACGAACTTATAAAGTTATAATTAATTATAATGAATAGTCATAATTACAGAGAAAAATGGTTATTTCTAATTATTTTATATCCCCTACCTGCATAGTTCAGACCCTTGTGTTTAGGGGCCCATGCAGCCCCCAGAAAGATAAACCAAAAGAATACCTACTTTACTGTTCATATTCAGAATCACCTTGTCTTCTTTCTCCTAGTCCCCCACCAGAAAAATGGAAGTGCTATTAGTGGACCAGTATGAATTCGATAAAGCAATCTCTCGGTCATGCCCAAGCATAGCAGCATCTCCTGGAAGCAAGAGAACACAACCCCTAGAGCTGAAAACAATTTCATACAGCGCTAAAACGAAATATGATCACATAACACTGCTTTGAATTGTTTCATGTTTTTCCACTCCCTTAAAAATAAAAAACAAATAGTTTATCATGGCTTAATGAGTCCTTAGTGGGCCCCTTGACAGGTTTTCATCCCATAATGAACCACTTAGACTTTTTCCAAAAACACCTGCCCTGTGAAGTCACAGTGCCTTTGCCGCTGTTATTTCCTTCACCCTCTCCATGCTTCCACAGTCAGTAAATTTATTTTTAAAATCACTCAGTCACCTCTGGTGCAGAACCTCCCTGGCCCACTGTCCCTACATTCCCCAGGAGGAGCTAATAACCCCTTCTCTGTGTCATCTCCTGCCACACAAGCCACAGTTGTGCTAAAGAGTACCCAGGCTAATACTGTCTAGTCATGGCCTGTCTCCTCAGCTACACATGAACCAAACCAAAGCTGGAACCATGTGCTAGTCACCCTCGACTCCCACACCAAGCACGGTCCCCACCCCATATTAGAGGCTTCCTTGTTAAGTGAAGGACAAATGAATGAACGAAGGATGACAGAAAGAAGAAATGCCCAGAGGATTCTAGGTAAACGTTATGGTTTGTATCAAAAACGTCCCTCAAGAGGCTCGCATGTTTAGCGGTGGGGCTCGTGGAGGGTGACTGGATCGTGGAAGCACTAAATTCATCAATGGCGTAATCTGTTGGTGAGTTCACAGCGGGATGTGCAGTTAGAAGATGGGGCCTCGTCGGAGGAGGTGAATCACTGGAGGCACGACATAGTCGGGTATGCCTTTGTCCCTGGCTCTTCCTCCTCCTTTGGCTCTTTCTCTCTGCTTCCCAGCTGCCATGAGTTGAGCGACTTTCCTCTGCCATGCTCTTCTTCCATGTTTCTGCCTAGGAGACAGCCAACCATGGACTAAAACCTCTGAAACTGTGGGCCAAAATAAGTCTTGTCTCCTTTAAGTCATGTATGTGAGGTATTTTTGTCCCAGTGACAAAAGGCTAATACTAAAAACAGAAATCAAT
>PVJO010025911.1:0-21968 GCA_004026905.1 Hystrix cristata
ACTGGTTTGTGGGCCACCCTGGTGTCAGCCTCTGAATTCGCACAGCAGGCTCCATGATTACAAGCTCAAACTTGGACAGTTTGTCGGAAGAATAAAAAATGGCTTTTTACTTTAGTATACTGGACGCTTCTAATAAGGACCTTGAAACCCTAGTGAATCGGTACCCTGATTATGAGCAGAAGCGTTGTTTTTATCTCCTGTATTAACAAATATTAATTACGGTCTATAATGTGCAACTCTTTGGGCTACAGATAAGGCAGTGGAGGATGGACAGACATTTTTTAAAATTAAAAAAAAACCTACATTTTTCCTTTTAAAATTATGAAGCACATAAAAAAATTATGAAGCACGGTCCTATAGATTTTTTAACATTCTTTTATCATAGTAATTACCATATAACGAGAATCTCTTAGAAGCAGGACAGCATGGACCGCAGCCGCAAGATAATGAGATAGAGTCAAAGCTGGAATGAGTTAAAATAGTTCATTTTTGGGTTTTGTTTTGTTTCAGTGCAGAGGGCCTGTGCGTGTGTGCGGGGCAGGCGCTCGGTGCTGAGCTCCCAGACATTTTGACATTAAAAAATGTAAAAGTCTCAGTGTGCAAGTTTTTCCATGTGCCCTGGTGGTTCTCGGCTCTGAATAGCAACGGTTTGATTCCCAGGCACATCCGACAAGGGACAGCGAGGCCAAGCTCAGCCCTTCTCCACAGCTCTGCCGATGCAGGACGCACTCCGCCGTCCACCTCTTTGTGCAGTGTACAGTTCAGACTCTCGCTGAGGCAGTCTGAGGACATTCTCCTCGTCCCGAGCACAAAGCGCTGTGGGCTTCCTGTTGAGGCCAGAGTCACAGAGCAGACTGGTGCACCTGCAAGGCGCTGAGGAGCTGCTGGCTCCTGCAGAGCTTCTAGCTCTTCCCTGAGATTGCACTGGCTAACAGCACCTGAGTCGCCACATGGCATTTCCAGGTCACTGTCCTCACACTCTGGCCAGTCAGCCCTGTCTTCCAAACCTCCATCTGGAGTACCCAGGACATGTATCCCCAAGAACCATGGGAATGGGAACTCTGGCGACAGGCCTGCTCCCCTGACCTGTGTGTCACACCCCCTGTTGGAACCAACTCCATGACTCCACAGCCCCGGTGTGGCCATCATGATGGGAACGAAGCATGACTTTCCTGGCTATGCCTCGCTAGCCTGGCCCACAGGTACAGCTCGGCGGTGCTGGCCTCCTCCCTTCTTGCCACAGCATCTGCCCTGCAGTGGTCCACACTGCCAGCCGCCAGCCCTGGGCACTGCCCTGCAGGGATGCAGCAGTAGAATCCCCATTTATTGGAGGCTGGTGGCAGCCAGGACCCATGAGGCAACAGTGGCCTGAGTTCCATGGAGCCTCATGGTGACTGCCTGCCTCTACGCTGGCCCTGGTATGGATGTGACACTCCCAGGTCCTCTCTTCCCCAGACCAAGCCTGGGAATCAGAGTTAGAGGGTGAGCAACTCCTCATCCACGTGGGGACGCTGTGCTGGCTCCCAAGTCTGAGGTCCCTGTGGGGGCCGCGGCAGGTAACTATCTCGGGGAAGGAACTGGAGACTGCGCATCACATGTCAGGTGAAATCTAATTGAGCAGGAGTAATGACGTGGATGGAGGGCAGAGGGTGTGCAGGGCAACAAACGTGGAAATGGAGCACCTGGCGACGAGGGCAGGCAGACTGGGCGCCATGAAAATCTCAGGGACATGGCTGAGCACGTGTCACCTTGGCCTCACAGGGAGCAGCGTGACCAAGTCACCAGGGCGCAGGTGTCCTCGAGGGCATGTGCAGGTGCCGTGTTGGTTAGCGGGGGTGGGGGAGGACCCAGCCAGATCGGAGCACTGCCTCTGTATCATCTGTTCCATGGTTCAACCTAAAAAACACTACTGCCTGGTCTCTGAAACACCAGAACTCAGCAGGACACACCATAATCTACAGCAAGTGCGCATTAAATATTTATTACTTCAAAGAATGACAAAATCATTCCATCCAACATTATTAAACTGCTTAAAACTACGACAATGTTTAACTCTTCAAATTTCATATGACCTCATTCCTCCCAGGCACTGGGCTCTAGTTTCTAAAAGCTTCATAATTGTACTTTTTATCAAAAATTCTTATGCACATGATGAATAAATTGGTGGTATTTTAACATCATCTTCGTTAAAACAGAACAGGAATTAAATTCTGTGTTGCTCTCAAGGGCGCACCCACCTCTGTAGGCCCCCCTGAAAAGGCTTTGACTTGACGTGAAACCCACCATCCAGGAGGTTTCCACCACAGGTGGGAGCCTGGTACCTGAAAAGACGGGAGGGGAAGGAACCTGAGTTTTGCTTCCTTCACAAAAGGAAGAAATCGTTTCCCACAGGAATCTACCACAGCCACAATTTGCTGCTCACACATCCCACAAATAGGCTGCTGCTGGCGACTAACTTCGGACAGCCGGTATTTTTAATTCTGGGCTCTTTCTTCCAAAGCACAGTCTACATGTTAATCAGGAAGAGGTCTGTGTTTCTTCCACTTCAAACTCATCCATCCATTCTAGCAGGTCTTTTGCATTATGTGCGGTCCATAATTTCACAAAAGACTTTAGCCTTTTCCTGGAGAGAGAATAAAATACTGCTTATTTTAGAAACGACACAGTTGGGGACAACGTGTCTCAAGGGAAGCTAGGCAAAGCAAATGTCCTCGGAGTGCCAGGCTCTGTGTTGGGCTGAGGGGCGCTCTGCTTCACAAGTCCTGCAATGACTGGCACTGAGGTTGGGGACCGCAGCATGGCCGGCTGCTCCCGAAGCCCCGCGCCAGCCAGGGCTGCTGGGCTCCTCTCCATGCCTGAGGATGAAGGCTGGGAACCGCAGGGCCGCCTCTCCCTCTATGCAGCAGCCAGGCGAGGAGTCAGGGTCCACTTAGCTGGGGAGCCAAGTTCCAACCCCTGCCGAGCTCCAGCTCGCTGGGTGACTGGCCGGCTTCTTGTCCTCACCTTCCCCAACGACAACGTGGGGACGAAGGTACCTAACACACAAGGTACCCTAAAGAATGAATGATTCAATGCACTCACAGCAGGAAGACTGGTGACCGGCATGCTGCCCAGGTTGCTGCTCATGATGCCCGCATTTGGTTCTGTACAGTAAATGCTCAACACATAGTAACCACTGTAACAGAGCTCCACAGTGGGCGGGGCGTGGTGGCACATGCCTATTATCCCAGCACTCGGGAGGCTGAGGCAGGAGGATCGCTGCAAGTTTGAGGCCAGCCTGGGCAACACAGTGAGTTCGAGGCTAGCCTGGGTTACACAGTGAGATTCTGTATTTAAAAAAAATTAAAACTGAAAAAAAAAAGTTCATAAAATGGCAAAGATTGGGTTTGACATCCTTGATCTGGCCAAGGGAACTGATGTGATCTTTCGACTTTTCTGGGAAAGTGGAAAGATAAAAGACCTGACTGATACCAGATTCTATCCCAATGTAACTTCCTCTAATAATTCTCTTGTCCTAAGTAACTGTCTAGATTTTGAAAGGTCACGCATTCCTTGGAAGAGGGAAAATATTTATGAAAAAGCTGTGAGTTTTCTGGCTTTTGCTTTACAGGTGACAGAGAAGCAACAGGTATAAACTGTCTCAATCATCACCAGCCTGTGTACGGACCCCTGTGGAGCAGCCCTGTTCCACTTTCTCCAGAGAAGAAAATAGAAGGCATCAGAAGATCTCGATTTATCTCTGGACTTGGCAGCGGAGTAAGGCACAAGTTCATTTTTGAACTCGCACAGTGTTCTCTCTAGAATTTCGCTGGTGGTGCTGGAGATGGAAGCCAGGGCCTGCACTCCAAGAAGAGCGTTACCACCGGGCTGTGGCCTGCCCTCCCTGGAGAAACTCTGCACTCAGCTGCCTGCCAACTGACAAGCCCTCTGCTTGTTGTCTGGCTACGCTGTGGTGCAGAGTGCGCTGGAGGCGGGAGTACAGATCTTTGGAAGAGGGTTACCAGTCACGGCGAGTGAGGCGGGGCCGCCAGTCGGGGCTGGGGGAGGGAAGCGGTGCCCACAAGCAGCTTGACACTGCTCCTTTCATTCTCCCTGACTCACAGACATGGACACCCATGCGGACTCCAGACACCAGCAGTGCCCTGGGAACTGACGCAGGGACCATAACCTTGCATCTGGTCAAGAAGTGGGGGCCAGCCAGGGCGGTGACACCCCGCACTAGTGGTGCCTCTGTCCAGGTTGGGCAGGGCAGGCAAGGAGGACAGGATGGGTGCTCGTGTTGCTCCACAATTCCTGTCTGGAACCGAAGGCTGAGCTGCACTGTGTATTAACACTGTCTCCCAGGAGGCTCCTTGGGTGACACTGTCTCAGGTGCACAAGCAGTCATCTCCGTACCGATCGCAGCCCAGCCGGATCTCAAGGGCCCGCAAGGGGAGGCATCGCACCAACACGAGCCAGGTTAGAGGGAAATCCGTCACCAGTAAGGCACGGAAGAGCCACGTGCACGATGTGACCCCATGGTCACACAATGCCCTGACCCGGTCGCTGGCCATGGGCAGGCAATGCACGAGTGTGGACAGCATGATGTCTGTGCCACGGGGTGGAGTGGGGGGTCTGGACACCGAGGCTGCTTCTCCAGGAGCTCTTGCCACTGAGCGTCCGCCACAGCTAATGTACCGGCACTCGGAGGTCACTCCGCTCTTTAGAAAAATCACCAAAGAACCAATATGCGACTTCATAAAGAGCTGAGTGACCAACAGAAATGGGCTAGAATGACTAATGGGGACTGAATCCACCCAGGCTTTGCTAAGAGCAGCTTCCAATTGATTGTACCAAAATCTTTCCAAATATTTGAAAAAGCCGGGTGTGGTGGTGCATGCCTGCAATCCCAGTACTCGGGAGATTGAGGCAGGGGACTGCTGTGAGTTCAAGGGCAGCCTGGGCTACACAGCAAGGCCCTGTCTCAAAAATAAAATTAAATGAATAAATAAAGCTGAAGATTCCTTTTCCCTGGACAACCTGGAGGAAGGTTTCATTACCAACACATACACACACACTGTAGCACAGACATCCTGACCTTTTCATGTGTACTAATCCCTCCAGCTCCTTGGACTTGTGAGCCGCTTCCTTCAGGATTTCTCCAGGAACATCTGCTAGCTTAGCCACATTGAGGCCGTAACTCCTCGCTGCAGCTCCTCTGGTTATTTGATAAAGAAAAGTGACAAAATCAGGGACTTCCTCTTTGCCTATGAAATACAGAAAGAACAAAAAGAAATAGGAGATCAAAACCACATCTGAAAGTTGAAATACGAGGACTAAAGAAGACATGTATCTTATTAAAATTTTACTCCATTGAAATTTACACTCTGAGGCCTGGGGATGCAGCTCAGCAGTAGAGCACTCGCCTAGTATGTGCAAGGCCCTGGTTCGATCTGGTTCGATCCCCAGCCCTGCCAACCCCACCACCCCGCAAAATCTTACAGAAGCCCATTGTTCCTACACCTGCCAGCTCCTTTTATCAAGTTTGCATATCAAGATAAAGAACAAATACTGATTTGAAATGTATTTGCATTCAGGCTCTCTAGCTCACATAGAACAGTTTTTAACAATGATTCATTGCAAAATTTGAACTGAACTTCTGTATCAAAAGCAGGACGGTTCTGAAACATGGTGTAATAGAATTTATTTTTCCTGTGAAAATGGATGAGGCCATGTCACATGTTGCCCACGGTTTAAATAAAAAGACAGACGAATTCTGGGTTATGAAGTATTCCGGGTAACGAGGCGCTTCCCAGGCTGAAGCGGATGCAGCTCAGTTCCCACCATCCAGCCCTTAGAAGGTGGATGCTGTTGTGGTTTTGGTCCAGGATGCCGCCGCACACCGCGTGCGTTCAGAGCAGGGCTCTGGCCGGTGTGTGCTCAGTAAGACACGGCAGAAGGTCATCGGGGCTCCTTGACACACAAAGCAGCAGGCACCTCTGCAGGTGACGGTACCACTCTGCCCTGGCTTCTGGGCTCTGTCCTGAGATGAATCACAGAAGAACTGGGGAGCCTGCGCCCCAGCTCCCAGGCTTTCTGTTAGGGGCAGGGCTGTGCCACGACAGGCGGGGAGGAAGCCGGGCGAGGCGGGTGAACAGAGAAACACACTCCACCTGCCCTGTGGGGGAGGAACAAGTGTGGCCTTGCTCTGTGCTCCAGCAGTGAGCTCGTGCCCCCACGAGCGTGCAGACGGGACTAAGCCACACACTGGGGACACCGCCTACCTGGGTCTGCCTCGCCTTCATCCTCAGTCACCAGGAAGCCCATGTGGTAATTCCCCACCTGTCCAGGGTAACTCCTTTCCAGTTCACACACTGGCGGGTAGTGGGTGACAAACAGGGTCAAGGATTTCACCTAAAGCAACAAGACATACAGAAAGTGTTATTTTATTTTTAAATGTAAAATTAAGGCCAGGCGTGGTGGCACATGCCTGTAATCCTAGCACTTGGGAGGCTGAGGCAGGAGGACTGCTGCAGGTTCAAGGCCAGCCTGGAATACATAGTTCAAGGACAGCCTGAGCCATACAGAGAGACCCTGTCTCAAACAAACAAACAAACACACAAAAAACCAACAATAACTGTTAACTTAAAACATCAGTGTTTTGGGGGAAAAAGTTTCAAGCCTTCATAAAAGCTTCAAGAAAAGTACAATGAGCATCTTTACTCAGATATACACTCTTTATTTAGATAACAAGTACTATCTATCTTCCCTTTCTTCCCTGTCTACACACACACACACACACCTGTGCATACATGCACGCACACGCAGATATATACACACAGTTTTCCCTGAGCTGCTTGAGAATCAGGTGCAGACTTTACCCCTAAACACCTGAGATTCTGTCTACTGGGAAGAAAGCTGCCACCCGCCCACCCACCCACACGGCCAGAGCAAAATTGGGATACTTGGGAGGCTTGCTGCTCTTCTGGATTATGGTGTGCAGGCACCTCTGGCTGCCCCAGTAACACTGTTCTGCTTTCCTTTCTTGCCCTTTATGACAGTAACATTATATGTGATCACAGCAAGGTTGCGGGATCCAAGATCAACGCCCACAAGTCGCCGCTTTCCTACACACCGCGATGCAGGCAGAGACCTCGAGATAAACGAGCAGTACCAACTACCTGAGCAGCCCCAAAAGGAAGTCCTTAGGCACGAATCTAACAAAATATGTACAAAATTTACAAAACAAAGCTATGAAACTCTGAAGAATGGAACCAAAGAAGGGCTGGATAACTAGAAGACGAACCCTGTCACAAGACAGGAAGACGCTAGAATGGCGAGATGGCCGTCTTTTCCCACCTTGACCTAGTCATTCAGCACAACGCCAACATTTTTTGTGGGTATCAGCAAACTGACCTACAGTCTGTATGCAGGGGCAAAGAACCAGAATAGCCAACCCAATACTGAAGAAAAAAGTTCAAGAACTGTCACTACCCAACTTCAAGACTCACTATGGAGTTACAGTGATCCTGACAGTACAGTACTGCACTCTGGGAGGCTGAGGCAGGAGGACTGCAAGCTCAAGCCCAGCCTGGGCAACATGGTGATTTGGCAAGACCCTGTCTCAAAAGAAAAAAATAAAATGAAACAAAGAATAAAGGATGTAGCTCAGTATGAAGGCCCTGGGTTCAACCTCCAGTACCACTGGAAAACAAAAAACAAAAAAACAAACAAAACAGTATAGTATTTATGAAAAAATAGGTACACAGGCCAATGAAACATAATAAAGAGCCCAAGACATTTACCCATATGAATAGAGCCAAGTGATTTTAGAAAAAAATGTTTTGTTTTACTTTGTTTTTTTTTTTTTAAAAAAGCTTAGGGGGCCCCTGTTCCTGGGACCTCTTCACAAGTCACCCCAAGGTAAATTTCATCTAAAAGTAACAATTTCTTCTGAAACATTTAAAATATCCAAAACCTGCTGGGTGTAGGGGCATGCAACTATAATCCCAGCACTTGGGAGGCTGAGGCAGAAGGATCTCTGTGAGTCTGAGGCCAGGCTGAATTATATAGTGAGACCCTGTCTCAAAAGAAAAAAAAAATCAAAACGCAGAGCAGAACAAAAATATCCCGGACCTGCTAGACAGCAGAGGTAACAGAGACAGAAGCAACACATTCAACTCTGCTGTCCCTGCGCCTGGATCTGAAATGAGTTTTCGGGACATCATGGCACTGCCCGGGTGGCAGCCTACAGGGAGCTGCGAGGACGGCTCCTCCCAGATGGGCTCCAGGGAGCGGACGGCAGGCCAGGGGCTGTGGGGCTTGGTCTTCTCCTGGGGACACAGAGGAGGGAGGGGGCCCCATAAAGCCTTCGGTGACAGTGGGCCCGCTGACGCCAGCCATGCCCACAGGGGCCCAGTCAAGGTCACCCAGAGGGGCCATATCTGCAAGAGGTAATAGTGACATCTCTTGTGGTATGACGTGAAGCTCTGGGGCCATTTGTTACACAGCCATGGCAACTCGGCACCTGATACACTGGTGTGTGTGTCGGGGGTGTTACTGGGGACTGAACACTGGCCCTCCGCCCTGAGCTACATCTCCAGCCCTTTTGAGAGAGGGTTGTGCTGAGTTGCTGAGTTGCCCAGGCTGGGCTAAACTCGTCACCTTCCTCTCTCAGCCTCCCAGAGTGCTCGGGTTCCAGGTGTGTACCACCACACCTGACCGACACACTTGTACAGCAAAACTGATGACAATAAACTTGAAGTTCTTAAGTGCAGATTTAAGACCAGTGCCTGGGACACTGATGGGCCTGTGCTGACATTCCCACGAGAAGCAGTTTCTATGATGATGGAAAACAGCTCTCAAATGCCTCATTTTGCAAATAAGTAACATTTTCAACAAGGGAAAGTATTTATTTCACAGGAGGAACCACCTCACCATTACCTATGCAATCTAAGCGAGGGCTCACAGAGCACTAGCTCTCTGGTCTCTGCTGCTAAGTCGCCAAAGGAGCAACAGCCCTGCCCAGCGGGTGGTGACCAGTTGCTCGGACACTCACGTGCCCAGAGACGAGGCAGGAAGGTCACTGCTGAAATGCAGCAGAGGTCAAGGCTGTCAGGGACACTCCCACAGCGAGTGTGGATGTCTGTGTGTCCCACAGGCTCCCACGATGTTTCAACCATGCGTGGTCCACTGATGAGGACAGAGTCTGAGAAACAAGCAATGGTCCCGACAGCACAGAGCATGGAGCTGTTGTGACCATGCTGCTGCTAGGCTGTGGTGGTCCCGTGTCACATGCACGGCACACGCTAGTCTACAACCGCTGAGCTGCGTCACTTGCAGCAAGGCGACAAGGGCGGTTCTGTGAAGCCAGGGCACAGAGAGGCCTCCCGGGGTCAGACCTGGGCGCCGCCTGAGGCTCCCCACAGCCCTTAAGGAGCAGAGTGCTGAGGGCCGGAGAAAAGGCAGAAAATTATACTTTCAAAAAAAGCAAGAAACCAAAATAAAACATGAAGGCCTTAAGAGGCTGAATAAAGAAAACTTTTGTGAGTTTTATTTGAAAGAAATATGAGCAAGAAAAATATACTTTTATTGTATATTTAAGGAATAGAGGAAAAATAAAAATAAGGGGGGCACACAGAGGTGAAGAAAAAAGTAAGAAAATATGAGGAAATGGAAAAAGAAAGGCCGAGGAAGCTACAAGCTGCAAAGCAGGTGCTGTAGGAGGACAGAGGTTGAGACCGACCGAGAAGGCATGGACAGAGAGGGAGAGCACGCTGGCGACAGAGCGACGGCTGGCACAGGCGGTGCCTGGCCACACTGAGCGGCTGAGAAACAGCTCTGGGCAAGAAACACACGTCGGAGCAGAGGAGCAGAGGAGCAGAGGGGCCGAGAAGCCGAGAGGCTGAGACCGGGGGCCCACCTGGAGAGAAACGCATGGAGCGGGAGTGGAGACAGATTTCCTTGGCTCGTGTGACCCGTGACCCGATCTGCCAAGGACCCCGTGCCTCACGGGTCCCTGTGGCTCAGCAGCAGGAGAGAAAGCTGTCCCACCCTGCAGACGCTGCCAGGGCCCATGCAGCTGAGCCCAGTGCAGAGCGGCTAGTGACCACCTCAGGGAGAGGTCGACGAGGACAGGCGGCTGGAGGTCGAGGTCGGGAAAACGACTTGCACAGAATGGGCTGCCCAGGTGAGAAGGGGCACGCGGTGTCGCGGGAAGGTACTATGACCACAGTCAGGGACAGAGCCTGGTACACTTTCAAGGACTTACACTAAACTTCAAATGTCTCACCTCAACATGAGCAAGGTAGTGGGTGTGCACGAGCTTGATTTCATCATTCCCCATCGTTTCCATCCATCGGAACACAATGATGTACCACGTAAGGATACACAGTTAGGATCTGTCAGTTAGAGACCATAATAGAAGAAAAGGAACGCAAGACACTTACGTCTCTAATAAAATATTCCAGGGTGGCGTAAGCAATGGCGATCCCGTCGTGTGTGCTCGTCCCTCTGCCCAGCTCATCCAGGATCACCAAGGACCGCGGCGTCGCTTTCCGGATGATTTCTGCCACGTCTGCCAGCTCTCCCATAAAAGTGCTCCGTCCTTTATATATATTGTCTGCAGCACCCATCCTGTGGGGAGAAGAAACGCTTTGACCTTCTTCTGACCTTTCTGCGACTAGGAAGCCAAAGCTTATTTCATCAGCAATAAATACAAAAGATCACTACTGATATGTGCCTAAGCCAACAACTGCTGAGACTGTAACAAATAAGTGAAAACATACATCGAGCTGGCCCTTGTAGAAGCATTCTCAGCAGGAGCTGAGGTCCCGGACGGAAGTCGCAAAAAGTTGGGAAACTTTCTGCTCTTTCTTGGCCAGTAATTCCCGAACAAAGGCTTGGGATCCGCAGGACGAAACACTGCTTTTCCGTGCTGCTGTTCTGAAAACTCCACGAGCGGCAGGATCTTGTACAATGAACGGTGTTTTCCAGTGTTTTCTTAACAGAACTCCACGTTATTATCACAAATTAATGTGCAAGATGCCCTTTACCATTGGAGCACACACTGCGCCTTCCCCAGAGGAGGTCTGGGCGCAGCGTGTGCTAACTCACTGAACTACAGACGCTGAGACTTCCCTGGAGCACTACAGGCAATAATGACTTAGGGATACATTAGAGAAAACACCCATTCAGTGCGAGAAGGACTCTGAACATTAGGTACACTCACTTAAGGCCGTGCAGTTAATTGCAAAACCTCAAATTCATGGTTTGGCCCACTGGCCAGATTCATGAGAATGCCATTAACTATATTCTCTGCCAAATCCTCTCATCAATTCTGTCTGCTTCAATAGTTCACACAGCAGAGCACATAATTCACACTTGCCCCACAGCATTAGACTGAACCTTTCCTATCCAGAGAAACTCATGGAGAAATGGAGTGTTAACCAGCTGTGTGCAGGGAGACAAAGCATGATGCCCACAGGGAACAATTCCAACCATGTGGCACTTAATGTATGTTATGTTTGTGCCCAGATGTCTCCCCAAAGCCTCATGTGGTCATAGGTGGGGGGCTTTTTCAAAGGTGGCTGAATCAAGAGTGTGTGGTGCTGGGATTAAAGGCATGTGATAACTAAATCAATCCACTAATTGGTTCGGCACTGCCCTTATCCCAGCAGCCTGGATAAGATATAAGGGGCAGAGAGAAGCTGCTTAGGTCCCCAGCTTACCTTGCTGCCTTCTTCCTGTCTGCCATGCCAGCCTGCCTTCCAGCTGGCTGATGACAGACTGAAACCTGTACAGACTGTGAGCTAAATAAACCTTTCCCCTTTTAACTTTGGGGGTCGGGTATTTTGTCTCAGCAATGAGAAAACAGTAACTAAAACAGTTAACAAGAACGGTTGACTCGAAGTGCCGTCCAGCTTACATTTTTAAAATCAGTAAACATGAGGCAATATCTGGATGTTGCCAACTTAACATACTAGTGCCTTTTCTGAACTTCAACTACTGATATTTCCCTCAATTTTCAATGTTAACTAATATTTCTCCCCACTACAAAACAAGTCGATTTGGCATTCTATCACTGAAGCCACTCTGTTCTTCACAACTGTGTTTGATGTCTGTTTACCACGTTTGTCTTTACTCCTGGCAGGCTGTTGTGGACAAAAACAATAAAGAAAACTGGCTGATAATAAAATACTCTGATGGAGACAACTATTTTGGAAGTCTTCTAATTCCCCAAAATTAGGACAACAAACAAGTGCTGGATGAGATTTTAATACAGAGGTTTAAGTATGCTACAGAAGCGTTTTCTAGAAACAGTGAAGTAAGTAATAGACTGATCCAGTTAGAAAATCTCCAGAATTTCTGAAATTCCTGGGGTATTATTTAGGCAGACTTATACACACACGCATACATCCACATATATATAATGTGCAGGATATGGCAACTTTAAGATCTCAAATTGGGAAGAAAAGATGAATGATCAGTCAACTAAAAAGAGACTGATTGGTTGGTTACCTCAGAAAAAAACAAAGACATGTCCCTACTCAAACCATGTTCCCAAAAATTATATGGATTAAAAAGTATAATGTAAGAATAAAATCATACACACCAAGCTAGTTAGATGAAATCTAACCTCTGGACAGGCAAATGGGTGGCTTTACATACACAGCACCAACACACGTTTAGCCAAAAAACACATCATGTCAATGTTAAAGGCAAGGCACAAACTGGGGAAAAAACTGCAACATATATAACAAATGGTTAATAGTCCCAAAATAGAGTCTCACAAAGCAAAAACAATGAGGACCATCTACCAGAAAACAGTTCCCAAGTCCACCTCGGGCACGACCTTACTATCCATACAACCAGAGGTACCGCCAGCCTAGGGGACAAGGACGCACATTACCACCGGTGGTCCAAGCCCGCAGGAACATGTTAAACGAGTGATGCTATCCACTGCTTTCAAATGTGAGGGCCAAAGATATTTTATGTAAGATCGAGGCTTGCTACAATCTTCCAAAAGACAATTTAGCAATAGCTATTAGCGCCTTTCGTGACTCATACATTTCACTCTAGGAATCACCATTATGAAAATGGTCAGCAATATATGAAAAAATTATATGTAGAAATCTGTGCTTCACGACATGTTGTTTAAGGACAAGATGAAAAGGGCTATTAAACTCCAATAATAAAAGAAAGAATAAATAATACTATCGTGAAAAATTACACAACCAACACAACTATACGTTGGAATGGAGTGATCCTTGGGAGTGGTGGAAACACGCTGCGAGTGACCCTCAGCTGGGCGGAGGGAGGGCGACAGGCATGCTGCCGGCTCAGGACGCCCACACAGGGGACCATGGTGACTGCAGTGGCATCTGCTCGGACCGTGAGGTTTATCCAGGACCCAAGAAAAACCGGAGGGCAGCTGAGGGCAAACAACAGCGTGCAAGGAAAGCACTGAGACACACCAGTTGCCACAGAGCACCTGGACAGAAACACGATCACGCAACAGAAGGAAAAGGAACACAACCTCCACTGGCGCCCTTCGGGAGAGCAGGCACATCACAGACCTAAAATGAGAACCATCCATTGAGAACAGAACCTCCAGAACCAAACTCACGGCCCTTAGAAACGGCATCACTGAAAAATGCATCATACGGGCGAACTGAAAGCAGGTTAGTTTGGAAGACGAACTGATAGTGCTCTGGGGGCACGGAGAACGGAAGGGAAAGGCCGGGAAAGCGCTCACACAGACGTCCCACCGGAGTCGGCCTGCAGGGCTGCCCCACGGCAGGAGACACGCAGGGAACCAGCTAGCGGGGAAGATCCCTCTGCCGGAGGGCGGGGGAAGGAGCCGCAAAACGAGGAGTAAGATTTGTGCGCTGAAATCGAAACATTCTGGTGGAGTTTTACGACAAGATTAAAAATAATCCTGAACATTTCAGGGAAAGAAAACAGCCCCGGTCGCTAACAAAACGGAGAACCAGACTGTCAGACGGCTCACCTCCGAGGGCGGTATGGGAGCTAACAGCGTCTTTAAAACTCGAAGATTCGCACTTATCCAAACCTTCAAAACAGGAAGACAAAATGAAGCTATCTCAGGCTTAGACTCAGGAAGGATGTGCCCGTGAACCACACATGCACGAAGGACTCAGGGAGGAGCTGAGAGGCGGGCTTGAACTCCTGGCCCTCCTGTCTCAGCCTCTGAGTGCTGGGATTACCGGCGTGTGCCACCACGCCCGGCCCATTTTTGGTTTCTATCCTTATTTATTTCTGAACCGACATCTTTGAATAATCTTTCTTTCTCATTAGCCAGGTACAGTATATTTTACATATCTCAGTAAACTGCCTGAAATAAGTTTCTTTCTTTCTTTTTTTTTTTTTTTTGGTTATCTTTGCTGAAACTTTATTTTTATTAGTTAATGCCAGAATTTAATTGTTACAGATATGGGTAAAATAGATGATTTTGTCATAGAGTTCACTCATATACCCGTGTGTTGACATTTTCCCCCCATCATTCCACAGAAAATGTTAAGGTAATTTTTTTTATGTTTAATTTTTTGTTTTTGAAGCAAGGCAAGATATAAAATAATTAACAACTAAGATGTTTATAATTTTGTATAAAGTCAACAATCACTCGCAAGGCACATTACTGGACAAGGATTCTGAAATTTTTCAAATGTTAGAATATGTTAGAGATTTAAGCAATTCTGGAAGATGTATGATTATCATTCTGTCTGTACTTATATTCAAGTGCAGTAAAGAGTGGAAAACGTGTCCTTTAGGTTTATTTTAGAGTTTGCTCTGTGCAGACAGAAGGTTGCAGTTATGTGATTAAGGAAAAAAAATCACTCTGATATTTTTAGGAGTGGCTGCTGACTAATCTTTCTAATCCCCATACTCCCTCCTCGCCTATAACCCTTATATAGGTCAACAAAGCATAATAGAAACAAACAGAGAAAAGGAGTTTATTACTTTCTGAGTCCTTTTCTACAATCAAGAATCTATAATCAAGAATACTTCCACACAAATGTGATTAAGAATTTGTTTTTATGAGCTCTTGGTATTCTGAGAGAATTCCTGACCTGCTTCTCAACTGCAGGCAATAGTGTGGGCCTCTGTCCCTTCAAATCACAATCCTGGGCCTCCTTTAAGGAAAATGCCAGTAATAAGGGAGAAACTCTGCAATGAAGTAGGACAAAAAGGATTTTTCCTACTGAATGATAAGGAACCGGAGCCTAAGTATTAAATTTGTTAAATGGAAGCAATAAGGTTTGTAGCTATAGGATTCTTTGATATGAAGTGCTTTTTTAAAAAATCAGAGGTAAAGTATACATAAAACTTACCATTTTACCATTTTTCAGTGTACAGTTCTGTGGTATTAAGTGTCATGTCCTATTCATCAGTCCTAAAAGAAAATAACTCCCATCCTCCCTCCCGCAGCCCTGGTAACCTCCACTCAACCTCTGCGAATTCGCCCGTTCCAGGAATCCCACATAAGTAGAATTATACAGTGTTTGCCCTCTGTGTCCTTTGCACAGCAAGGTTACTACAATGGTCCGATTATTTTGCTTGCTTTCAGAAAATGGAGGTTGGATTCACGTTGCTAAAATGTTCGCAAAATTCTGTCCATTATGGGTATTTATTGATGCTTCCTGTTTTATAGATATTATATATAACTTTCACAAACATTTGAAAAGGATGAGAGATGGAAGACAGAGGAACCACAGAAATTAAAGTCCCAAAAGAAGAAAAGTTGCAAAAGATGCCATTTAGTAAAAGATGTGTAGATACCACATGATATTTAAAAGGAATTTTTAAAATTTGAAGTAGTAAATCTATATTGCATTTAATTAAACACTAATCCATAAATGAGATAAAATCACAAATAATTTAACACTACATGTGCACATTTAAAAAACACACAGCATGGCATATGCATAAACAAGAATGTCCAGGAGGCAGAAGTACAGGTAACATTTTTTCCTTTCTGAGCTTTTCTGCGGTTTTAAATTTTGTACAATGGATAAGCATTACTTGCATGATTTGGAAAAATATGTCATTTTTAAAAAATCAAGCTAAACACAGTGGTGCAACCTGTAATTCCAGTACTCTGGGAGGCTGAGGCAGGAGGATCCCATGTCTGAGTCCAGCCTGGGCAAGTCAGTGACTGAGGAGACTCGGCCTTAAATTATGGCACATGTGATGATGTACTGCGTTCTTTTTGCTAATATCTTGTTGAGGATTTCTGCATCCACGTTCATTAAGGAGACTGGTCGATGGGTTTCTTTTTCAGTTGGATCTTTATCCAGGTTTGGGATCAGAGTGATAGTGGCTTCCTTAAATGGATTTGGGAGCACTCCATCGCTTTCGATTTCTTTGAAGAGCTTGAGGAGTGCTGGTGATATACCATCCTTAAAGGTTCTGTAGGATTCAGCAGTGAATCCATCAGGTCCTGGACCTTTTTAGCTCATAGATTCTTTATTACTGTGTCAATGTCATTGCTTGTTATTGGGCTGTTAAGCATATTTATGTCTTCGTGGGTTAGCTTAGGTAATTCGTATGTGTCTAGGAATCTGTCCATTTCTTCAAAATTTGCTAATCTGTTGGAATACAATTTTTCAAAGTAGTTACTATCTTCTGGATTTGGACAATGTCTGTTGTTACTTCACCTTTTTCGTTTCTAATTGTGCTGATGTGAGTCTTTTCTGTCATTCTCTTCACAAGTCTGGCTAAGGGCTTATCTATTTTATTTATTCTTTCAAAGAGCCAGATCTTTGATTTGTTGATGTTTTGTACAGACTTTTAGTCTCTATTTCACTGGCTCCCCGCTCATCTTTATGCTTCCCTCCTCACTTTCAGTCCAGGCTGGGACTGCTGCTGTCTGATTTCTAGGAAGGTGATTTATCTGGTTTGTCCCATCTTCCAGTGTGAGCACTGGCTGTGACAGGCTTTTCCTTAGACCTGCCTTCATCGTGTTCCAGAGGTTTATTTAGGTGAGTTGTACAGTCATTTCATTAACTTCCAGAACTTCTTAAATTTCTTCTATGATTTCTTCTGTGCCCCACTGGTTGTGGAGTGTGCTGTTAATTTTTCAGGAGCTTCTACTTTTTCTATAATTTCTTGTCTTGTTGACCTCTATTTTTAATTGCACAGTGATCTGATAGTATGCCTGGCATGATTTCACTTCTTTTATATTTACTTACGCAGGTTTCATGGTACCACGTGCTGCTGAACAGAACGTATACTGCACTGTAGCGGAGCGGAATACTCTGCCGACATCAAGCCCACATGTTAAAGGGTATGGTTCAGCTTTGATATTTCTTTACCTATTTTTTGTTCAGTTTATCTATCTCTTTATGAAAATGGTGTGATAAGGCTTTTTGGGGTTTTTTTGTTTTTCTGGGGGTTTTTGGTGCTAGGAATCAAACTCAGGGCCTTGTGCTTGCAAGGCAAGCACTCTAATCACTAAGCTAAGTCCCCAGCCAAAAATGGGGTGTTAAGATCACCTACTCTGAGTGTGTTAGTGTTTATTTGATCTTTTAATTTTGGAAGTTTTTTTGTTTTATGAAGATAGGTGCTTCAGTACTCAGCTCATAAATATTTATGAGTGTCATCTCTTCTTGTTGGATTGTTCCCGTAACCAGCATGTAGTGACCTTCTTTGACTCTCCTAATCAATCACTTTTAGCTTGAGGTTTACCCTGTCTGATAGTAGAACTGAAACTCTGCTTGTTTTCGGGGTCCTGGTGCATGAAATGTGTTCCACCCTTTCATTTTTAGTCTATGAATCTATTTTTGGATTCCATGGGTTTCCTGAATGGTACAGCCCGCTGGATTCTGTGTTTTGATCCAGTCTGCCATCGGTGTCTTAACACTGTGGGACCTCACTGAGCTGTGTGGGTTATTTACTGTCAGTGCCTTCTTCCTGTGGGTGACTTCCCTGCCTGTCATGTTCGTTGTTCATTCACTGACAGGACCTGGGAGCTTTGCCCTCTGGGTTTCCAGCTGTGTCTGTTCTGTTACTTCCGTGGAGACTGTTCTTAAACATTTTCTGGAGAGCTGGTTCAGCACTCACACTCTTTGAGCTGGTCTTTTACATGGAAATACCTTATTTCTCCATCTATTTCGAAGGACAGCTTTGCTGGGTAAGTTAATTTGGGTTGGAAGTTATTTACTCTTAGGGCTTGTAATACTTCACTCCAAGCTATTCTGGCCTTTAAGATTTTGTTCAGAAGTCTGCGGTAATTCTAACTGGTTTACCTTTATATGTGATTTTTTGTTTTTCTCCAACTGCTTTTAGAATTCTGGTTTTTTGCTGGATTTCTGGTAATTTAATAAGAATATGGCTTGCTGAGCTTCTTTTCTTGTCATATTTATTTGGTGTTCTGCAAGCATTGCTTACTGTATTTTAAATTTTTTTCTTATATTTGGGAAAATTCCTTCTATGATTAAAGAGCATATATCATGACCAAGTAGGTTTCATTCTAGAAATACAAGGGTGGTTCGACATACATAAACCAATAAATGCACTACATCACATGAACAGATGCAAGGTAAAAAAGCACATGATCCTACCAACAGATTCAGAAAAGGCTTTGAACAAAATCCAACACCCCTTCATAAAAACCCTGAAGAAAACAGGTATGCAAGGACGATATTTGTATATGATAAAGGCTATCTATAACAAACTAAGACCTGGCATCATAGTAAATGGGGAAAAACTAAAAGCTTTCCCCCTAAAATCAGGAACAAGACAAAAACGACCATTATCACCAATTCAATCCAACATAGTACTCGAAACATTAGCCAGAGCAATCAGGCAAGAGAAAGAAATAAAAAGGATATGCATAGGAAAGGAAGAATTCAAATTATTTATTATTATCTGCAGATGACACGATATTCTACATAGAAGACCCAAGGAGCCCCAGCAAAAAACTCAGAATAACCAACTTCAGCGATGTGGCAGGACAGAAGATCAGTATACAAAAGTCATTACTATTTGTGTACACCAATAATGAACTTGATGAGAAGCAAACTATGAAAACAATACCAATCACGGTAGCTTCAGAAAAATGAAATGCCTAGGAATTAACCTAACACCAAGGGAGTAAAAGACCTCCATAAAGAAAATTACAGCACTCTAAAAAAGGAAATTGAAGAGAATATCAGAAAATGGAAAGATGTCCCTTGCTCCTGGATAGGCAGAATCAATATTGTCAAAATGGCCATACTCCCGCAACTGTTAGACAGATTCAATGCAGTCCCAATCAAAATACTAACAACATACTTTACCCATTTAGAGAAAACAATCCTAAAATTTACATGGAACCAAAAGAGTCCCAGAAGAGCAAAAGCAATTTGGCCAACAAGAGCAAAGCAGAAGGCAATAGCAATACCTGACCTCAAGCTGTACCACAAAGCTGTAGTGTTAAAAACGGCAGGTACTGGAATAAAAACAGGTACATGGGTTAATGAAACAGAAAAGATAGAGAAACATGCCCAGACACATTCAGCTATTTGAACTTTGACAAAGGGACCAGAAGCACACGCTAGAGGAAAGACAGCCCATTCAACAAGTGGTGATGGGAAAACAGGTTAACTGTTTGCTGAAGACTGAAACTGGACCCTTATCTCTCACAGTGTACTAAATTAAAGTAAAAATGAATCAAAGATCTAAACATTAAAGCAAAAACATTAAACCTACTGGAAGATAAAACAGGTAAAACACTTGAGACATAGGTATAAGAAAAGGATTTTCTAAGCGATCTCAATTGCATAAGAAAAAACAGCAAGAATCAACAAATGAGATTACAGCAGACTAAAAAGCTTCTGTACAGCCAAAGAATCAATCAGTAGAGTGAAGAGACAACCTACAGAATGGGAAAAAAATTTCTGCCAGCTACTCCTCAGAGGACTAATATTTAGAATATATAAAGAATAAAAAAAGAATGAGACCATCTAAAATTAATTAAAGACCCAGTCAAGAAATGGATAAATGAAATGAACAAACGCTTCATACAGGAAGAAGTACAAATGGCCAATAAATGTATGAAAAACTGCCCAACCTCTCTGGCCATTAAAGAAATGCAAATTTACAACTTTTTTTTTTTTTTTTTGTGGTGCCGGGAATCGAACTCAGGGCCTTGTGCTTGCAAGGCAAGCACTCTAATCACTGAGCTAAATCCCCAGCAAGAAATGCAAATTTAAACAACACTACAATTCCCTCTTACTCCAGAAAGAATGGCCAACATCAAGAATAAATGCTGGTGAGGCTGTAGTGATAAAGGAGCCCTCCTACATTGTTGGTAGAAATGTAAACATGTATGACCATTATGGAAATCAGTATGGAGATTTCTCAAAGAATTAAAATTAAAACTTCCATAGGACCCAGATATTCCCATTCTCAGTATTCCTCCCAAAGAGCTAAAGACATCATATTACAGCAATGCATACATGCCAATGTTCATAGCAGCATAATTCGTAATAGCTAAATCCTGGAAGCAGCCTGTATAGCCATCAACAGTTGACTGAATAAAAAAATTGTGGTATCTGAATATAATGGAATACTACTTTGCTATAAAGAAGGACAAATTTGAGACACATGAAAATGGATGCACCTGGAAAATATAATGTTTAGTGAAATAAATCAGACACACAAGCTTAAATACTGTAATATGGTATCTCTCATCTGAGTGAAGCAAAGAACAAAGAGAATAGTAAAGGAAGGATAGAACAAGTCAAGGGGATGGACCGCTTGCTGATGGGAAGGGTCCAGGGGACCAAAGGTGAGGGGCAAGGGGGAGGGGATAGGGAAATAGGTAGTGTGAAGATATCCCCCATACAAGGTCCTAAAAACCTCAATGAATGTGGACATTATATGCGTGAACTCAAACTAAGATTAACAACATTAACAAGAATGAAAAGGAAGAAAGGGAACCAGGGGAGGAGGGAGGGAGGAGGAGCAAAGGGGGTTAAACAAAGAAAGAAGCTGCACTGTGTATGCACCAAATCCCCAAGCTGACTGCAAAATGCATGTGCTGCAAATAGGTACTAATAAAATTTAAAAATGACAAGTTTAAGACTATACTGACACAATAAATACTATACTGGAGCATTATGTTAAGACAAGGCAGGATGGTAGTTACTGTCAGTTCAAATAATTAGCTTTCTTCAGAAGAATGCAGGCAAAGATAGACAAACAAGAGGACATCAAAGTAAACAGTTTCTGCATGACAAGAGAAACAAGCGGCAGAGACAACCTGAGAAGGGAAGAGAGTCCGCAAGCCCCCATGCCCCGGGGACCACTGTCTGAAGTACATGGGGACCCAAGCAACAGCAAGCAGACAAGACCCCCAACGCAAAAACAGGGAAGGACCCACAGATGTTTCTCGAAACATTGAAATGGCCAACAGATACATCTGAAAAACGACTAACCTCTCTAAATGCAAATGAAAACCATGAGATACCAAAATTTCACACCGTCAGAATGGCTTTCATCAAATGGCAAAAGATAAATGCTGGCGAGGATACACAGAAAGGAAGGTGTTGCTGAAATACACAGCAAATGTTTTAATTTTAAAATTTTATTATTGTGAAAGACACATTATCGTTAATCTCCCTCAAAACGATCAAAGCGAGTGCTATTGCTGAGTGCCATCCAACAGAAAGCAGCCTGTGAAAACGACACTGTGTCCTCATCCACCTTAGTCACTGGATCTGGTACCATGTGACTTCTCGTTTGCCCCCAAAGTCAAAATGAATTAATGAATTTGCTTCCAGGTTAAAAAAAGAAAGAAAGAAACTGCACTCCAGAGGTCTTGAAAGGGAGGCTTTAATCCATCCTCTTGCGGGATGGTGCCCTTACACACAGACAGGCACACTCCAGCTGCGAAGCTGCATGTTTTTATTCCTCGCAAGGCCACTTCCCTCTCCCACGGCCTGGGATCCGGGGTTCACAGCTGTCCGAGCAATCTATTTCAT
>PVJO010025912.1:0-21985 GCA_004026905.1 Hystrix cristata
CAATTGCCAAACACCTACTGTGTGGTGTGGTTGAGTCCCTTCTATCATATCCCCACCGATACACAAAAACTTCAGTTCAGATTTCAATCCAACAAAGTACCTGTATCTGTTTCAATTCCTAAAGGGACCTAACTTTCCAAAACTACAAATGCAAACATCCCTCATTTAGTGACGTTGGCCATATTTACTTGAAAGAAGCTCCAAAATGCATTTGCCATTTGCAGTGATCAATACATAGATCAGAACAACTTTGCTAAATTTCCCTTATGAACACATCACGTGAGCCTAAGGAGACCAGAAAAAGAAAACAATTATTTGTTTTGGAAGTAGGCACAGCCATTAGTTTGCCATAGCCTGTATCCAAGTTTGTTATTCTAGCAAACAGAAAGCAACAGCGGGAGAAGGTGGAGTTCAGCTCGCTGAGCTGCTTCCTCCTGTTGTCTAAATACACTGTTCTCAAAATGCATGATGTTCCCTGACAGAGCTTAGCAAAAGATGGATGGTACACACACACATATGTTCACTATAGTTGTGAACGTCAGAAGGCCTATTAGTATTGTTCAAATGTGCAGCTTTTTAAATAAAAATTGTCTCCAAAGTGACACAATTGCATGATTTTTTCCAAAACAATACCTACCTAAAAACAGTAAATTTTTTTACAAAAGCGATTCACATTAAGTGATGGAAATCCAGGGAAAATAGAGCTGCCTGATAGAAGCTCACTTTTCAACCTTACAGCACTGTCCCTGCCAGAGCAATTTTAAACTACTGTATTAAGGACATCCGTGAGATGAGTTCTATCTCTAGAATCATAAGGTCGCTAATGTATACATTAAATTCCGCTTCCAGTTTTTAATAAACAGAAACTCAGGGAATAGAATTTTAAGCCTCTCTGACAAGTAGACTGCAGTTCCTATATTTGTAGGTAACAATCACAGAAGAGAATGTTATTGCTCTTAGGCCAGGTCCAAGCTGGGCATAGCATGAAGGGCAGTGGTAGTGGGTGATTATCCTGTGGCTTTAAGTAGGACAACTAGGCGTTAAGGTAATCCAAGCCCTAGTCATCTACATTGTCCTCAACTGACTGACTAATTAAAAAAAGATTTAATATAAGTAAAAAGCGAAAACGGAGTGACTCTGAATTTCATGAGGGCTAGGAAGCACAGATACCCATCTCTCACCCTGGATGGATAAATACAACATAAACACTCGGCCTGTATCTGAGAGCAACCTCCAGCCTCCAGGAGAAACACAGGTAAACATGGGTGTGGAACCAAGGTAAGCAGAAGAACCTTGTTCCAACCCGTCTACTCACTTGCTGTGAAGTGAGGCTGCTGATTAGCTGATAAAAGTGCTTGATAGCTCTTAGTTGAATAACACACTGGGATGGAGAGAAGCAAAGGTTTTGCTGGTGGTTGACAGGAACTGCCTTCCACATGTCACAATCCCTCCAGTTCCTGTAGGGTGATTTTTCAATCTTGTGACTGAGTTTTACAAAGGCAGAAATGAGAAGGGGCCGTGAGAGGTGGGCCCTGGGGAGACAAGCTAAAGAAGAAGGGGCACATAGGACACTGGTCAAAAATGACCCTGATACCTACAAATCCTCAGCCCACCCTTCGGTGCTCAGAGTGCGGAACGCATCTGTGGATTCACCCAGCGAACACCTTTTGGATGCCATCTATAGCTAGGTGACAGACATGAACAAGACAGACTCTGTGCTGTCACAATTCTGAGAATACAGAATTTCAGCCTAGGAAAGTGCACTCACTCACCCTGCTATCTAGCTAAAGCATCAATCCTTGTATAAAATTTCTGCCCAAGTTTTATACTACACCACTGAGCTAGAATTAGTAGCCAAGATGTATTTGTTCTTTGACAAACACTGCAACCAAACCATATTTTTCTTTACATACTTATGCAGATATTTTTGATTTAAATTTAATTGCCCTATGCTATTTTAGTAATATTCATTCCCAATGAAATTGTAAATAAAAGCCCTGTTGGAATTCTGCCAATGAAATGATGGTCAGCGATGCAGAAAACGTCACTGTTCAGTTTCCACATATAATCATGCATCTACGGAGAGAGTAACTCTGGGTACTGATCTTGTGAGGAGTCTCTGTTCACACGCGTGGCCCAGGGCATTTATTAAATAGCCCTGCTTGATTCTCACAAGTATTCTGGAATGGACAGTAAATTATATATTATAGCCCTCAGAGTTATGGGCAATAGAGCCGACGGACTAAATATCTCCTCCTTAAAACTCATCGTCACATCTCCAAGTGGCGTTTGGGGAAGCAATTTTCACTCCTTCTTGTAATGAGGTCTGAGGAGTCCTTAGGCACTTCTGTCCCCACAGAGCCATAAATAATTTGAGGGTTAGGATCCGTCCCGTCGCTTCATTTGCAGCAGCTAACCTCCTGTCTACCACACAGAGGCCCTGGATGAGGACTTACTGAAGGGAAATCGAATTCATCTCTGCTAATCAATGGTCTGTTCTGTTGGGCGTGTCTGTTACTTTATGATTATGCTCATTAGCCAGCGAGGACGTGTGTGTCGGGGAATCAATCCTGCTGTCTGGACTTCATCTTACCTCCTATCACGTCCCATTTTGGGGGTTTGTGTTTGCTCTTCTCTTTCACACCTGCAGCCTATCGGCTTGGCCTTCCAGGTGACAAATGGCATGTTCCCTCCAGGCAGGAGGGCTCTTCCGCCCCTCGTTAAGTGAGTGCCCCTCTGCAGTGGCCCTGGGTCTGCACAGCCGCACAGGTGAGCGGCGCCACGCCCTTGCTTCTTGTCGGCCCACCCTAGCCGCAGAAGTAGTTGAGTCCGGATCTGTAACAAGGAACTTGTGGTTAAGACTAAGGCTCTTCGTTTTATTACCTATAATTGCTAAAATTGTCACACTCATTCATCATATTATCGTTTTGTTTACCATGACATAAACAAAAATTATGTATAGAAGGGGGGAAATGTTTACATAGTACTCATTCTACTTCAAAGAAAACCCCTACATTTGCTTTTGTTCCCTGCATTCTGTGTTCAGAGGCAGTATTCAGATTGTCTGTTGCCTTTCAAAGGGCATTTAATTTAATTTAATTAATTAAAGCTCATCACTGAGACCCTACTGTGTGTACAATTCCACGTACCTTCTCCACACGGGAGAAATGGAGTAGTCAAATGACACAGCATTTTCTCTGAGAGGGACATGCACCCTTTGTGCACGGGCTAGCAGATGCCAGGAATACAACTTATTTTTAGAATAATTTTCAACTCACTACAGAAAACAGTTGAGTGCATTTTCATAAAGTCCTCTGGTTTCCATGGCAAATGGGGCCATTATTTCTTATGAAACGGAAGGCTTTTACTTACACTTTCCAAATGCTTTACATATTGTGCCAAAAACTCAAGTCAGTTCAGAAACAAGTATGCTGGTGGCTGGTTGTTAAAAGCAGCTCTTAAGTAAAAGTGTGCAGCGGGTCAGAGCGACCTTCCATTCAGGCCCACATAGAACAGCGGCTAATCCACTCCAGTCAAATGGCAGCGCACATCTGAGATGCAGACAGAAGGGATGGGGGAGATTTAGTGACCCTGCGCCCTCATCTCTGTGACAGACAGCAAACAGTTGACATATTCTCCATGAAAATTACAATGTTTGGTTCTTAATCTGCAAGATGTAAGCTCCAAAAATCACTTATATTCAATTCATTTGGGTTCTAATATGCATTATGCATCTTTAATGCATAAAAAATAAAACTACTGTGAGCTTAGTTTAATTTTATGAGTAATGATATCTCTTCCTTAGAGAATCATGGAATTTTTAATATTGAATTTTAAATAAATTTTGGAAATGCAACTAATCAGACTAATAAACATCAATATACTTATCGTGTTTATTGTTTCTTTGTTTATAAAAAAAATTACATAAAAAACAAAAAAAAAACAAAAAAAAATTACATGGTTCCTTTGGTCCTTAGAGAATTGCAAATTAAAACAACACCAGAAAGAATGGCCATCAAGACAGAAATGCTGGAGAGGATTCAAGAAGAAAAGAACCCTTCTACACTGTTGATGGGAATGTAAAGTAGTATAACCAGTATGGAAATCAATATGGAGATTCCTCAAAAAAGTAAAATTAGAAATTCCATTTACCCTGCTATCCTCTTCTAGGTATCTTCTCAAAAGAATTAAAGGTATCAGTTGGGGATTTAGCTTAGTGGTTAGAGTGCCTGCCTCTCAAGCACAAGGTCCTGAGTTCCACCCTGGCACCAAAATAATAATAATAATAATAATAATAATAATAATAATAATAATAATAATAATAATAATAATAATAATAAATTTAAAAATTTAAAGGTATCATATTACAGAGATATCTGCATACCCATTTTTGTAGCAGCACACTTCATAATAGAGCTAAATCTTAAAAACACCCTACCTGTCCATCAACAGATGAATGAATAAAGAAAATGTGTATTTACACACAGTAGAGGGCTACTCTGCCATAAACAGAGATAAAACGTGAGTCATTTGAAGGAAAAATGAATGTACCTTGACACCATAATGTTAAGTGAAATAAAACAGATCTACAAATTTAAATATCACATTGTTTCTCTTATGTGAGAAACCCAAATTATAAATAAAGAGCAAAATAAAAGAATAGAAACTAGGGAGATAGCTCTTTCTCAAATGGTAAGGGGAGTAAGAGATGCAGGAAGGGTGCAAGAAAGGGAGGGGAGGAAAATGAAAAAAAATAAACTTCAGATGTGATATTTGTATCTACCAACTCCACACAAGAAAAGCAATGGAGTTAAATCTATAATAATTTTATTACCAAATCATATTTTTTACTTAGTACCAATATTTTTTAGTCATTTTATTAGTCACACGTGTACATAGGCATAGATATGTAAATACTCGCTAAATGGCCAGGACAGTGCTTGGTTTAGGATGCCGACTAGATAAATGTGAAGTTAGGGGCATGAAATCGGTAAGCAAAGAGGCAGCTGGAGGAATATATAAAGGTGATGATGATTTACAAACTACTTTGACACTGAAGGTCCATAGCTAGAAAGCGTGGTCCAAGGTCATGATACTTAGTAGGAAAAGAGATGGTCCAGTCGAGCCTCACACACCAAATCTCTATCTAGAAGGAGGTTAGGCGCAGAAATAGCCCTGTGATGTAAAGAGGACAATGTAGTTCAGTGATTTTTCTCAAAACATTAATAAATGTGGTGTTTTAACAAAATCGCATGTTTATATTTGGAGTGTTCATGCAGACTAATAACAATTCCAAGGGAGCCAAAATTTATAAGCAACCACCAGTCAAAAACAAAACGGAAGAAAGATACAAACAAAAGTAGCTCCCAGGCACCACTGACCAGCTCTCCCAGAAGAAAGCAGGGTGGTGAAAGAGACTGGGTGGAACTGAGAAAAGCGGGAGGCACAGAGGAGCATCAAGTGAGCTCAGTGCTCCAGAAAGCAAAGATAAACCAGGTAAACTGGCCTCCAGAGACTGTGCAGATGGCGTCTGGAAACAACTCAGAAGGCTGAGCAATGGAGAGCGGGCAGCAGAGTGAAGATGGCCTGGAATTCACATAATAGAAAGGAGGAAATGTATCGGATCATCTCTTTCGATCATCTTCTAATTTAATAGTTGCCCTCCGTATTGGCTGTTTTCCCAATTTGAAACATAAGATTGATTTTTTAAAACCCAGATGGATTTTAAAAATAGACTATTTAGCTTTAGAGAGATGTGAAAAGAGAAATTGGCATGTATCGTGTAGATGGAACACTAGGTATGCAGAGTCTACACGGCGTCCCATTTTTTTAAATAGATTTTTTATTAAAATTTATCCAAAATTACACAAACTTACAGGCCATTACATAAGCTTAAAGACCACAATAAATTGTATCTTTTTGAGCTAGGAGAGTCAGATGTTCAATAAAGGCCAGTCGACTTTCCTCAATGACAATACTTTTATCTGGCTAAAGGAAAGTTTAGAGCACTCACTTGGAATCCAGGTTTTAACGAATCCTTGTTAATGCTTATTGCTTTAGTCCCCATCCTCAGCTTCTAGCACCTGTGTACTTGGAAGAGTTCCTTCACCCGGCCAAGTTTTCAGCATTGAGGCACAGGCAGAGCCTGGCAGAGAGCATAAGGTGCTTCAGGAACTTCAGAAAAAAGGTATCACTATAAATACACATCTTGGCAAAAGGTGATTGGCAGTCTGATACTACGCAGCCCAAGTAACACTGAAAAAATCGGATTGGGGAGATACAATCGGATAAAAGGAGATACAAATCGGATAAAAGGAGATACAAAAGCCCAAAGTATTTAGTGGTTCTACTTTAACTGAAGAGAAGCATTAAAATCAGCTGAGCTATTTGCAGTAGATTCAAGATGCCGCTGAAAGATGTGCCAAGCGAATTGCAAACAAACTTGGGCTACCCCAAGCTCATCTCTTCCTGCTAATTTGGTCACATAGAGAGTATTACTTCATAATCAAAGAAGCCAATTAATACAGCTGCTATAGAAAAACATAAATATGTTCCTATCCCCTGTGATAGTAACTTGCCAATACAAGATAACAAGTCAACGTTTGCCTTCAGTATTTGCCAAAAGAAGCTTTGCCTCAAAGGTCTTTCCATGAAGCCGATCTTTCCATCCGGGAAGTTACAGCCTCAGTTTTCCCTCTCTGGTTTCTCCTTCAGTGGGTGGGAATTTCCTCTAAGGCCTTATCTGCCATAACAACCCTCGTATAAACAATCTGACTCACTGACCAATCGCACAGCTCCATTCCTAGGCAGAGGAGATTAATGAGCATGCTTGTTTTCCTGAGATTCAAGACCGAAAACATAATAGTACAAACACAGGAGTTTTTATTGATCCAAAATGGAAGGAAAGTTTTGCTCTTATAAAAACACGTGAACTGTAAGATGCTTCTCAAGGACCATGTCAATCCATCTTTCACATTCAACACGAGAAGCATCCATAAGACAACTGAATCTTCACATTATAGTTCACTGTTTCCAAAGAGGAAAAAGAAAGGCATCTCTGTGTTCAAAAGTACTGAAATGACATTAAAGTGAATATATGTTGGCTTTCAGATTAAGAAGAAAAATCTTTAGAAACAAAAAGAAGCAATTTCCAAATGGATCTGTGGTATGTTACACTGGTCATCAGCCAGCATATTGAAGGAAAGATATAGAAGAGGGAGATGCCTGCTTGTGCTAGCGATGTTTGACATTTATAGCATCTTTCTTGCCAATTAAAATTGTTAGAATAAATACATTTCTTTATATTTGCAATAGAAGCAGTACGGGATCATGTTTTTTAATTTCTGCTCAGTAACTTACCACTTCTCAATCTTTCCTGCAACTTATTTAATAGATTTCTTATGCTCAAGGTTAGTTATCAATAAAAATGAAGATAATAATACCCAATATCTAAGGATTTTATAAGGTTTTAAGGAAAAATGTTTGTAAAAGTATTAGCAGAGCTCCTGGTGCCTGGTAAATTAGGACTAATTATCATTTTAAGTAAAATTAAAATTGTATTTTTAAATGTATACTAACCTAATACTAGCTGTTTGAGCTTCGTTTAAAGTCTATGGAGTTCAAGTGATAAAATTATAACTGGAACCTTCTAGAAAAAAGAATACATGGGCTGTTCACCTAGAGCAAAACAAAATCAAAAATTTCTACAGACTCTGGGAAATATGAAAGTACTGAAAAGCATTGAGACTATTTTTCTTGTCCAGTAAGTAATGTCTATAATCTAAGATTGATGCCTGCAGATGGATTGTAAGTGAAGCTACTAAGAAAACCGAGAAATATGTTTTTAAGAAGTATTAGATAATAACAACACAATGGTTAAGAGTATAGACCTTTACTCTTTGGAATATATAAATAAAGGTGTGTGTTCATGTGGGGGGGGGTGTGTGTGTCTATTACACTCAGATAATTTGATAATTCAAGGATAGTTGATGTTGGAATACATTCTGAAATAAGTTCTATTTAACATTTTCTTTTAAGTGGCATAAATGAAAAAAAGATTCTCTAATTCATTATTCTCAAAACATAATTATATTTTTATGTTGTCAGACACAGGATTGTTTTCACAGCTTTTGAAACTGACCAAAGTTCTTCTGCATGTGCGCGCGCACGCGCACACACACACACGTACACACAAACACACATACACACACAGGCAGGTGCTATGACATATAAACATGTACACACAGCTGTGTACCACTCACTGGCCAAAAGACAAAGGAATGTTGGGACCCATTGCAAATCCCCGCCTGGGGCTCTTTAATGCATCTAAAATTAGAGAAATCCAGACTAAATTCAAAGCAGCTTCCTCTCAGCCACTGGAGTCTATGACCACAGCTGGTAACTTCAGGCTAAACCCAACCCTGAGGCTTCCCTGAGCTCCAGCGCAACAAGAAGTCTGCAAATGACACTCAGTGCCCACCCAGGAGGAGCTGGCAGTGGTCATTGATGTGTACTCTGCATGTTGCACAGCGAATGCTTGGCTTAGCCCTTAAATCCTCCTTTATCCTCTCCTGCTTCTCTCTCTCTTTTTTAGCTTTTCTGAGGCACAAAAATCAGAGACTCCTTCCCAATGAAAAATATCATAATGGAGAATGCTTTTAATGAGTGAGTGTTGTTTGACTCACTTGGCTTCTTCGGGTGCTGATAGCCAAATTTCACTTTGTGTGAACAAATTCCCTCCAGGAGTTCCACAGCATGACCTTAGTGCTGGGGACAGCCAAGCCTTCCACTGTCCAAACTATCTAAGTAGGGAGGCCTGTGGAAGGCTTCGATAAGCCTGCAACCCACTTGGCAACATCCTTCTGAGTCTCGGGATTCTGCAGACTCTTCCAAATATCGAGTCGAAAGCAGTGAGATTGTGTCGCTAAATGCCTTACCGTTGATAAATCAATTTTTCAATACTTTGAATATAAACATCAGATACTCTTCTCAGACATAAACTTTGGCATTGCATATTTTTCCAGGAAATTTTTCCGGACCACTCACAATGGCTATGAAAACATAGATGAGTTTTCAAATTAGTCAAATAGTCATGCGATGCAAGGTGCTGGCGCTTTAGAAATGTTTGCCCTGGTATTACAGTCGTGGCACTAAACTTTTCAAAAAAATTGTTTGTGGTTTACACACAGTATGTCACGAGATGATGCTGGTCCAGCTGAGTGGACACGCTCTCTGCCGTTACCTGCCCAGGTTGGTAGCACGCGGACACCTCACTATCCAGAACAACCCGGTAATCAGGAAATCCGAGCTCTAGAATCTGTCCCATCTGGAACTTGCTGTGGGTGACTTCAAGAGAATTACATTTCAAAACTTCAGTTCTCCATTTGTAAAACAGGGGTAGTAAATCTTGCTGGACCTACCTCAGTATTGTTATGAAAAAAAAAGTAAAATACGTATTTGATGTGAAACCACAGTGAAAATCACCAATAGTTATAAAAACACCACTTATAGATTATAAACACCAAATTAGAATTTGGTCATACATGAAAATGTAAGGCATTTATTAGTTGGCACATTATTCTAAGGAACCTATTCCACAGTGAGCTCCATAAAGACTACTGGGTAGGTGTCAAGGTAGGTAGTCTAACTTCTGGGCCTCTTTGTTTGGCCCTCAAACATACCCAAAGTCTATCCATCGAGGCAGGTCCCCGGGCACACTGAAGACTTTCCTAAATCCAAACTTTTCCTACTGCTGCCCACTTGCAAGGTGTGTTATTGGGTATTAAACAGGAAGGGAGGGGCTGGGGATTTAGCTCAGTGGTTAGGTCCTGAGTTCGATCCCTAGCACCAAAAAAAAAAAAAAAAAAAAAAACAGGAAGGTATGGGAGTCCTTTAGGACATCTGATGTCTCCGAAGCACCAGACACACATAAGCCATCAGGGTGCTCACTATTGAGATTTTTCTGTTGATGAGCAATGATGCACCACATGGACAAGAGACACTGAACACTGAAGGTGTATCAAGTGTACATGAACACGCAGATGCATGAGTTCTCATCTCAGCCCCCCACTGGTGACACCCACAGCTGTCTGCCAGGTTTGCTTATCCTGCATCCCCTCATGCTGCAGGATACCTTGGTCCACCTCCGGAACACCTTGCTCCAAACTCGGTCACCCCATCTGCAGGAAAGGTTGGATTCGGGCAATGCGGTCCTTCCTTGTTCCCGCCCCATCTTAACTGTCAACTTACTCCACCTATCTTTCCTCTATCCATCTTTTGAAATTGATCAATGAACCACTGTCTGAAAATGAGAAGTTAATCTATGTGTTTGTCTCTTCTGTGACCACTGAAGCGACTTTCTTGGGATTCTCCTTAAAGTGCATACATAAGGGTGACTTCAAGCATAAGGGCTAGTTCGCTAGAGCAGCTGCAGAACTGACTCTTGGGACTAGTCCCGGTGGTCTGGCCCTCCTACATCCCCACCCATCAACGCTGCTATGCTAAAGCTACCATGTTTCCTGACACTGCCCAACAGATGGCAGGAATTCTTTGACCATACACAGACTTGTGCTAATCCTAACACTGTATTTCAGTTGAGCATTTTTCTAATCCTTAATCTCTATTACTTAATTCTCATGAGAAACCAGTGAAGTCAGTGGTATAATTATCCTCCACCATTGTACCATAAGGCAGCCAAGACCCATGATGATTATTTGGTCCCGTTGTACAGCTAAGGGTTAGTAATTCTACAATCCAGCCTGTGTGGCCTGCACCCGGAGACCCTGCTTTGAGCACAGGGCCCAGGGCTGTCTACAGCTTCACATGTGGCCTTCAGATTTTATAATCTCTTCCGGAATGTTAGCCTCTTGGATCTGTCAGTGAAGTTACTTTCTCATTTTCCCCACTCCTCAGCTAAGTCCATGTTTGGGGTAACAAAACCACAGCAGTCATGAGAAACAAGAGAAACGCAGGAAGGTGAAAGCTTTTCTAGGACTGAATTGAGGATTTAAAGGGGGAATCTGTGCAAGACTGCACATTTATAGAGAAATTAGGTCCTGAAGGATCGGAAGGGTAGATGCAGCATGCTCCGGGCAAGCTCTAGCCCTTCACCTCCAGGAAGGAGTTTGAATGGAAAGTTATCTGCACCAGCACGTTTAGAAGCTCATAAAAGACTATTTACAGGTCTTGCTTGCATCTTAGCTAAACCTGCTGTCTCTCTCATCCTGCTCCACCAGGCTCCCCCTGCAACTTCGACAGTTTGCCACCTTGTGCCACACCCACTTCTGTGAAAAGGAAGTGACTTGACCTTGGAGATGAGGAAATGGGGCTCAGGACACACAGTAATAGCCTCAGATGACAAAGCTAATAAACCATAAAAGCTGATTCTGAGCGCTGGTCGATGACAGCAGGATGCGTTCTTTCCATTTAATCTCATCTCATACTGATAAGAAATGCAAAGAGCCATATTGTCAAGGGACCTTTCACCACTCTCTAAGGCACTCCCTGTAGGTGAGTCATTTTGGCTCCACATACTTGGGGGGACCGGTCTCCATGGGCACAGCAGCCAGCTGATTTCTGGGGAGGCCAGCGAGATGCAGACAGAACAGAAGGGAGCACAAGAACCCTGGTGCTGTTTGAGGCTTAATGTGTAATAGTGTTTGCAAACGTGGTCAGTCGTGGTCAGTCTGTACCTGGGGTAGAAATGTGCTCTGCCCCACTCACAACTTCGCACAGAGTTCTTGATTTTTTTTTTTTTTTTTTGGTCTACCACAGCACAGCCAATTCAAAAATATTTCACTGGTCACACGTGGCCCACATTTTCAAACATTCCGAAAGAAGACTGTTTGATCAGTACATCGGCACCCCTGGCGTGGCTCAGGGAGTGCCATGCTGCGTGGGAGTGCACCTCACCTGTGTTCTGCCCTCTGCGCCCACCTCATCGCAAGAGGCAAGAAAACTCAGAAGGTGACTGGGATTCATTCCGGATTTATAGACTCGCAACCATCGATGGGGAGGATGTATGCTACCATGCTGTTAAAGTGGGCAAACTATGTATGTCTGCATTCTAATGCATTACCAGCTAAAGGGTCATAGCTATTTGGGTGGATTATAAAACAACTAAACTATCTGGAAAGCAAGCGTTTTATAATAAAATCGTCCAATCCTTGTAGCTTGTAAATTTCTCTTACAAATCCCTTGATAGAAAACTTTTAATTGAAATCTAAATCTGCAGACCCTGAAGAATAGGCAAGGGACATTGACATTATTGTGAGAATTCTAAGGGTCCATATGAATTGTAAACAAATAGATTTTATAAGTACATGATTGGTATCTTTCAAATTGATAATTATCAAAATCCAAATTTTCCCTGAACAAAGTGAAAGTGCATATATAATTGATACGGAATTCATAGTAATTGTTGTTCTTAATCATTTAATCAATTTTTTTCTAATCTTTTTTTAATCAATTTTTTTGTAAACATGCACTTTCTGTGCATATTTAGAAAAAATTCTGGAGAAAATATGGAAAATACTGGAGAAAAAAGTATCAAAAACTTGTACTTACATCCCAGGAATCTGGGAACCAAGGATCTAACTGAGTTATCTTTTTCTAGTATCGCCCCAGTTGAGTCATGGACAAGGAACCTTTGACACAAGTTGTCAAGATTTCTTCATGGCACAAGTGATCTACATCTGACTCAGCCTGAGATTCCGGCTTTTGCTTTTGCTTTGGTTTTATCTACAAGAATCAACATTGTAAACACTCCTCTAGCAAGCTGTATTGGAGGCCAAAGGCGAAGGTCACTTCCTGTGTGTAACCCTGACTCTGCATGCCAAGTTCCACTCTGTCCTCTAGCCCACACCAAGCCTCATAATCCCTGGATTATGTCACTTACCACACAGCACTTCTGAAGTCTGCTCACATAGCTCCACGAGAAGGGGAGGGCCTGAGATTCCGTCCCATGGGAGAAGGTGACTGTCAGTCCAGAAATCTCAGTGTGAAATGCTACAGTGATTTCACTTAGGTCATACCAGTCAACTAATTGTAGATAAAACTAATAGTCAATAAAAGTTTATTCTCTTCACACTTCTTGATTATCACCCCATAACATGATGTGGGGACACCAATATATTAAGAGTGCAGTGACATTGAACATGGGAAATACTGACCAAGGAGAAAGAGCTGGGGTTGGGCAGTTGCAACTAGGAGCAGAACAAAGAGAAATGTGTTAAAGAAAAAGCTGGTAACTGGAGACAAGTCAGACGGGTGGTAATAATAACAGCTAGCTCTTATTAAATGCTTATCATATTCCTATACAGTTGTTAATGTGACTGCTAGAAAATGTATAAAATTCTCTAAAGAAATTATAAGATGATATATAGATGACTGAGGGAAAGAGAGTCTAAATATGTCACTCATACTAATCACTGCTTACATTTGCACCACTCGCTCTTTCTCCTTAGTTCTACTGCACTCACCCCTATCTGGAAAGTGCCAGGTTGAACTGAGTTCCCCACTGTCCACACCCTGAGGTCACTGGGCCCACCGGTCCCTGTCCGAGCTTGGATGGAGAAGAGTTTATGACTACTAACCTTGCATTTGGTTCTTAAATTCTGATGTTCTAAAAACATCCCGGTTCAAGTTTACTCAAAAAAGAAGACAACATAGGTACCCAGAGCTTTTGCTGTTCACGTGTCTTAGCAAGATATCCAAGCCCTTGGACAATTTTTGGTCATTTTTATTGTGCAATATATTGTTGTTCTGCACATAGGAGTAGTAAAAGTAGCAGGGAAGGCCATGCTATCATTGGAGCCACTTGGATCTGGAATTGGTAGCTGGAGGCATCCTCCACCCTCACAATAGTGTCCGTAGAATTCAAGGTCACCATAATCTGTAGGGTTCAAGGTCAGCAGCACCATGTCAACACCTAAGCTGCTCATAACTCCTTTTTCCCGGCTGGTTTTCAAGACAGTATTAGAATTGTTTGGTGCATGATAATTATTTCTCTTAATTAATAAAATTATTTTTTTCTGTTTTAAAAGAAATCTGTAATTGCTACTATTGACAGGAATCGTGAGTTCTAAATTTCATTATGACTCTTCCCTGTTTTCTTAAGAAATTCAGTGAAAATATATTCTTACTTTGGTTTGTTGTGTGTTTACAGCTTACTCTTACACAAGTGCTTCACACACACATACATACACACACAAATTCACACATGTGCAGTGCTCTTGCATCAGATAAAAAGTACAGCTTTTTGGTTTGCACATTTCGCAGGTAATCACTAAAGCGCGATTCATGGGGGGAATCATGGGGAATCGCTTTGTCTTTATGAAGTGGCAGAGATTACAGGGGTACTTAAGCAATTTTGCTATATTCTTTTGGCATTGTAAAGTAGGTGTAATCTCAGTTTCTATGTCTGGAGACCTCTGCAGGGTAATGACTGTGACATAGTTGAGAGGATTGATCAGCCACGGAGGTAGTTGAGTGATTGGATCGTGGAAGGGGATTTCACGCACACACCTTGCTTACCTGTTCTGTCACGCACAGAGCCCGCACACCTGTGTCAGTCTCTCTCTCCCATCTTGCGGGGTCACCCACAGAGTCCCTCCACGCTCTCTTAGCCCTTTTATTAACCTCCTTTCGTAGACAGCTTTGCTCTTTGCAGAGCATTTTCCACCTGGAAACTGCTCCTTATTTCCTGCTTTCTGCCGTCTTCTCATATAGTAAATATTCCTCTGTCTGTAATTTTTTCCTCATTGTTTTAATTTAAAAACTCACCTGAATTTCTTTTTTGAACACGATATCAAATTCTAAAAAAATTTGTCAAACATGGTTCTTAAATCCCTCCAGGGAGTAAGTGACAGCTCACTCTGTTGGATTTTGTTCACCTGAATTTGGAAAGTGAATTCCATTTCTCTTAAGAGACGATTGTGTATTTCGGGCTTTCGAACAGGATATTCCCACACTGATAGTGTCTGTCTTTCTTTTTTGGCTTTTTAAAATCTTTTTTCTAAATCCATCTTTTTTTGAAGGATTTCTGGATTACTCGGTGTGTTGTTTTCTCATCAGCTTTTGAAGCTACCTCAACTAAGTGTGTCTAAGACTGAGAAGCCAATATTTGCTTCAAATCCGTCTTTGTACTCAAAACCTTGGGGAAGAAACCACTCACATGCAATCACTGTTCATGGGACATCAATTAGCAGCACATTTCTCAACTCTTCGTGCAGGGTTCGCCGAAGGAGCAGGACTGAACACGAGACCCTGAGGCAGGGCCGGTGCCGACTCTGAAGTTATGTTAATCTTGTCTACATTTTGCAGTGGGTTTGCTAGGAAATCTCCTTTCAGTGATGTTTTCGGCACACTAATGACACAATAATTTGTACCAAACACCCTCTCAGGTAAAGGGGGAAAATGCCTGTGAGCAGCTAACACAATTAGCGCAGAACATGGGATCTCCTTAAAACCAACTGCCCAAATGACACCCGGAAGTGTCGGAGGAAATCAGAGAACAGGCTTTCAGAGGGCTTCTGGGTCAGAGAGCAGCTTTTAAACATGACTGGCTCGGGGATTAGTAAACTCTGAAGCGACAAGTAAGTCATGACTCCGTCATGTGCAGCTCTCTGCGACGGAGAGAGAAAGCTCTGGACGTGGGACAGGAATCGCATGGAGGTATGAGCTTTAGACTGCATCGGGGATTGAACCCAGGACCTTCGCGCTGAGCTACATCTACGGACCTTTCCTCTTTTCTTTTTTTTTTTTTATTTTGTTCTGCCTCTCTCTCCCTCCTTCCTTCCCTCCCTCTACCCTACCTTTCTCCCTCTTTCTTTTTCGTCACAGGGTCTTGCTAAGCCACTAAGTTGCGCAGTCTCAGCTCGAACTTGCAAGCCTCTTACCTCAGCCTCCCAGAGTGCTGAGGTCCAGACACGAGCCCCCACGCCCGGCCCGGAGGTGTCTGTGACCAATGGATATGTAATTCCTGTTTGTCCTGTATCCTGGAGTGTTTGATCTTTGGAAAGAATGTTGGGACAGTACTACCACCACGTCTCACCCCCCACCGTCTTGGTCAGTGTGGCCGGCATATACAACAGCAGCCGCACAGCATTTTAATGGGACTATCACAGGAACCATACCAGAAGAAGGGGCAAGAGAAAGGGGAACTGCAGAAGGAAAAATGAAGACGGACCTCCAAGAAAATCCAGTAAGAGGTTTAGCAGAAGCTTCTGCAAACATCAACAAGCTCCTTAAAACGTCTGAAAACGTGGACTGAATGTTGAAAGGTCTTCATCGATAGACAGGGATGGCCGTGGTGCACGACCTGCTTACAAGAAATTCTATGACAAAAAGAAAAGAATCAAACTAGGAAAGCTCTCTGGACATATCTCTCGAAAGGGTGGCACCCGCTCAAGAGAACCAGCAAGTTGGGGACAGCATTGTCACTGCATAGGAGACAGCTTGGTGGTGTCATCTTCCAGCAGACTGCCACAGGGACCAGACATGCAGGTGGAAGGCTGTGATGTTGGCCCAGGTCTAGGCAAGTGTGGGGGCTACTGTCTTAGTTTAAAAAAAAAAAAGAACTTTTAAAAATAAAATGAAAAATAAATACCTTAAAATACAGTGTGTTTATATTTTAAACTAAGGGTTACTATAAACAAATCAAAGTTTTCAAAGCCTAAAAATTGATAAAGTGAAGAAATTACAGTACACTAAGGTTAACCTGTTGAAGGAGGAAGGTTACCGTTTATAACTGATGTGATGACAGTGTGCACAAGATGGATCAAGCTGTGTGCAGAGAGGCCCAGTCACATGTGTCCTGGGCACTCTGCTCACTCGCCACTCATTCTTACTTACCCAGAGCAGCTCCCAGGCCTGCTGGCTCAGTGCATGGGGAGTGCCTGAGACAGGGGTCAGTCGCCATGGTTTATCTTTTATGCCAAATGTCATGGTGTGTGTCAAGATGTCCCCCCAAAGCCTCATGTGATGAGAGGTGGCTGGATCCGAAGTGTCTGGATCTAGGGTGTATGATGCTGGGATTAAGGGCGTGTGATTACTAAATCAGTCTGCTGATTGGCTTAACGCCACCTGAATCCTAGCAGCCTGGATAAGATATAAGGAATGGAAAGAGGCTTATCAGTTACCCCTTTTCCTTACCACCTTGCTTGCATCCCCTACTTACCTCACTGCCTTCTGCTGTCTGCCACACCACTCTGCTTTGGATCCAGCTAATTATGAACTGAAACTTCTACAAACTGTGAGCTACATAAAACTTTCTTGCCCTAACTTTGAGTGTTGGGTATTTTGTCTCAGCAATGAGAGAAAAGTAACTAAGACGCCAAATTTTTACTGAACCTCAGCAGTGGATTGGCATGCTGGGCATGTTTGAGGTCCCGAGGAAGTGGGTCATCTGTCCACACAGCACAGCTGTCCGTCCTGGAGGCCGCACCAGCCCGGCACTTGTGCTCACACCCTTTGAGCATCACACAACAAGGAAAGCGTCATAAGAGTGTGTCCTGCTGTAAGCTGTGCATGGCTATGATTATTGAAATGTAACTTTTTCTCATGTATGCAGTCATCCCCAATCTGGGACAGGCGTGCAGTCCCTTCTTATAAGTCACTCAGGAACAGGGATGTCCGTGATATGTGTCACACATCGGAAGGGTGCTGCTGGCAGCTAGTGAATAGAGGCCAGGGGTGCGGCTAAATATCCCACAGTGAACAATGAACTGCCACAACAAGAATTATCTTGGCCCAAATGTCAATAAGCCAAAGTACTGGAACCTTCACGGAGATCAATAGGATACACAGCTGTGTTACTGTGCGACTCTTCAGTAGACAAAGATGAAAGCATGACTTTCATCAAACAAAAAACACATTCTGAATTTATAAACTCTGCTTCTCTAAACAGGAGTCCTGGTAGCTCGTTGGCTGAGGCAAACTTCAATTAGAGGAAGAAAACAGTACTTTGCATGAAGCAGAATAATTTTACAGTAAAGCAGGGTTTTCATTCATCAACCAGGATAAAGCAAAACTAATTTTTGTGGTAAGTTTTATTTCTTTATTGATTTTTAAATAACTTCTGTGTTAATTATAATCAAAAAGTTAATAATGTATATAATTGACAATCTTTTCTGAAATAGAATTACAAATCAATTATTCATTCTCAGACAGCACCAAATGGCAGAAACAATGAAAATAAGCACTTAATTTTCTCAAGCCAAAGCGACATAATTTTTATGGAGTACAAAAAGAACCGGGTCTATGATCCTAATGGAAACCTTGAAATTAAGGCCCGAGGCTTTGAAAAGAACTCTGAATTCTAAATTATCCATTTTTATATCTGAGAGCATTTTCTTATCTCTGTAATCAGTAACCAGCTTAAATCTTTGTGTGGTGATGAAAATGTATATTCTCTTTTAAGTTTTTAAAACCTCTAAATCGGTTACTCGCTAATTATGGTTTTCATGTCTCTAGCTATTAAATGGACAGAAACAATGTGGGCATTGAATTTTCTAAATTATACCATATCCAGTTTCGAAAAGTGAAATATTGTATGCTGGAAAATGCATCGTGGCCCACCCCAGCGAGCTGTTGCAGAATGTGCTGGTCCTATGACTGTCCTCAGAGGGCTGTGTCCCGTGTCCCCCTCCAGACTGGGCCTCCTGGTCCTGAGATTCTGAGCAGTCCCAGAGCTGATCTGGATCAATGCCTGATGGGGTGAGGGAGAGGCTCAGGGTTAGGCTGCGCGTGGCGAACCTCGGTCTGTGGTTTGAATCCCGGCCTTCCCCAGAGCAGCTTGGCCAGTTTTCTCTGTGACATCCCATGCCGGCCATCTAAAGACCTCCATATTTCATGTGGCTTCCTGCCTAGAACACCTTTCAGGAGCGAACATCTGCTCTATCCTGCATCCGGAGAGAACAAAGTGAGAGTTCTTCCGTCCTGCACCTGAGGACCCTGGAGAGGCACAGTGTGGCTCCCACCCAGCTCACCCGAAGGGGCTGCGCTCTGAGGATGCGGGTAGGGTGCTGCTCAGCACAGACGGAAACTGAAGCCACGTGAGCCACCCCGCGGCGGCGGCGACGCGGACAGCGCCTGTCAGCCTTTTCCTTCCTCCCACCTGATAACTTTCTCAGTCTTATTCCATTAGATTTTCTCTTTTGCTATCAAAATCACTTCTGGAAAGCCAGAGTTTCCAGTCGGCCCTGAACATCACCGCGGATGTGAACTTCCCCTCAGAGTTAAGCTGCAGGCACCTCTAGAATCTCTTCTCACCTCTCTGATGTCCCTACATAAGCTCCTGACTCGGCTCACATCACACATCACCAGGGAAAGGGGGCTCAGCAGTGGCAACTGCCCCAGCACCTGCAGTTCTCTCCAATACCCAGGGAGCCCCTGTGAGCGGATCCTCTGTCCTGGGGCTCCTGAGGCACAGAGGACTCTTCCCCGCTGCGCCCTGTGGGCCGGGACATTGCTAGCACGCAGGACACTGTAGCACTACCAGATTAGTCCGGGAAGACTGAGTGGTAAACAAGCATGTGTCAGAGCTGGATGTTCAGAAGGGAATTACAGAATCGGCCAGAGGAAACCACTGAGCAGGGAAGAGACCCGGGTAATGTCACAGGCTGGACCATCGCCTCCCATTTCCTAATCAAAGCTGCAAGAGTGACTGCGCTCGGGGACACGGCCTTCATGGAGTGGGCGAGCCTAAGTGAGGTCATGAGGGTGGCATCACAGGGCACTAGGGCGGGTGACCTCATGAGAAGAGGAAGACACACCCGGAAGAAGACCACACGAGGACACTCAGAATCGATCTTCTGCAGACCGAGATCAGACGCTTCCACAAAAACCAGGTTGCCAACACCTTGGTCACGGACTTCTACCTCGCAGAACTACAACAGAAAATAAACGTCGGCTGCTTAAGCCACCGGCTGCTGGCGTTATGTCCTGGTAGCCACAGCTGCTCGACAGATGTGATATCGCAGGTATCAGCTGAGTGCCTCCTCTGTGGGCCTGGTGTCAGCCCCTGTAACATCCTGTCATCTTAATATCCGCAGTGACTCTAAGTGATGCGCTACCAAAATAAATCACTGAAACATTCCCATGTGGACTCCTTTGCTTAATTCATTTTCTTCTTGTAATTTGTTTGTTTTATAGAAAATCAGGCTCTAATTTCTCCTAATTCAGATTACTGACACACTATGCTAACGTTCATATTTAACAGGGCAACAATTATTCTTTGAATTCAGACATGAGTCCCTCCCACCGTGATAGAATAAAATCTTTAGGGTTGAACATTAAAGTCTGTTTCTCAGCTTTTGATGTGCTAAAACTGTGTGTTTAAATCATAAATAAACCAAGTTCTCAGTGAGCTACTCCTTGCCATGCTGATGGTCTATGGACAGTGTCTCCGGGGGGTCCAGAGGCCCAGCTGTGACTTAGCTGTCATCACATGCTAGCATGCACACTGCCACCTTGCCACCTACTCTCTGGCTTGTCCTCGGCCTATAAACGTTGAGATTCGCTGGCCCAATTTTGTCCTATCCCCTCTCATCTCAAAGAGGGCTGCAATAAATACTCGCTCACAGGAGCAGATGGAGTAGCGAGACATGGAAGCCACAGAGGACTCACCAGGCTTGCAGTAAGGAGTAGGTGAAAGCAGGTTGCTGCTTTACTACCACTATTGTCAGCTTGGTCACTGTTCACTTTTAAATTTTTTTTTTTTAATTTTATGAGCACACGTTTGCAGTACATGGAGCTTACATTTATCTTTGGGAGTTAGGTACATGTACATAACATATCTTGATTTTTTTTTAGTCTCCATCTTCTCCCCATCTACCTCTCTCCTTCGATCTCTAGATCTTCTTTCCCCATTTTCATTATTATTGTTGTTATTATTTTCAGTGCATGTTTATAACACATAATGTTTTTGTTCATTGTGGGTATTTGGTACCTGTACATGCTCAGCTTAGATGTTTTTCACCTCGCCTTCTCTTCCCACCTCTCCTTGAACCTTGGTGTCCTAGACCCCTTCCCATTTGTGAAAAACTCTACTTCCCTGTGTCCTTCTATCAATCTTTTATTTTTTCTTTATTTGTACTTTGTTTTATTCAAATGAAAGATGCTATATGGTACTTAAATTTGTGTGTCTGATTTATTTCACTTAACGTTATATTTTCGAGGTGTATCCATTTTCCTACAAATGTCTCAGATTCACTCTTTTAGCCGAGTAGCACTCCACTGTGTATAGATAACACATTTTCTGTATCTTTTTTTCTGTCGGTGGGCACACAGGCTGCTCCCAGGATTTAGCGACTACAAATTGTGCCTCCATAAACATTGGTATGCACGTATTGATGTAATATGATGTCTTTAGCTCTTTTGCGGAGATACCTAGCAGGGGAATTGCTGGATCAAAAAGAATTTCTGATTTTCGTTCTTTGAGCAATTTCTGTACTGACTCCAGTCACATCTGTAAATGCACTGAGCTCAGTACTCATCATCCTCTGGTCTCTGAGTCAGTTCTGCCTGCTGGTGCAGATTACCATAAACTAACTGGTTTGTAAGCAACCAAAATGTATTTCTCGCCATTCTGGAGGCTGGAAGTTCGAGGTCAGGGCACCAGCATTGCTGAGATCTCCTGCGACCTCTTCAGGTCGGAGATGGCTCCCTCCTCGTGATGTCCTTCAGGGGCTGAAGGAGAGGACCAGCTTGCTCAGTCTCCTCCTCCTCCTCCTCCTCCTCCTCCTCCTCCTCCTTCTCCCCTTCCCGTTCCTGCTCCTTTTCCTCCTCCTCCTGTACCATGAGCTGAATGGAGGGCTTCACACTGGGCTACCTTCTCGGTCTGTTTGTTTGTGTTTGTTTATTTATTTTTGAGAGGCGGCCTCCCTAAGTTGCTAAATTGCCCAGGTTGGGCTTCGAGCTTGCAGTCTTCCGTCCTCAGCCTCCCACAGTGCTGGAGTTATAGACATGCGTCACCACACCTGGATTG
>PVJO010025913.1:0-21990 GCA_004026905.1 Hystrix cristata
TGTATGCAATGTACCAATACATGTTCTTGGTAAAAAATAATAAAAAATAATACAATTTAAGCTTTTTGAAAAAGCGGTGGAGGAAAATAAGTCTCTATCTGATTTACTATAAATTCTACAAGGTGAACGTTACATAAGCATATAAACGCTGTTAAATAAAATCACTCTTGGCCTTTTATTTCATTCTATTATACAATCATTTTTCTCATGGTCACATTTCTTTGAATGAGACTCAAATCAGGTTTTAAGTAAAGACGAAACTTGACAAAAGAAAACCATACAGAAGAAAGTGTGCAACCAAACCTGAACATATCTGGATGTATTAGCCTTTCTCTTCTCTGATTTTAGCCTTCTATTTTAGAATTCCCACTCAGAAGCAGGGTTCAAGTACCCCTGAAGTGTCAGCTTCCTGAGAACCACTGTGGCTGGAAGAGACCAGGTGACTCAGCTATGCAGGGAATCTTCAGTAATAAATTTATATTGTTTAACATTGATTATTTGCATCTGATAAGAGGTAGAGCGCTAGACAGTGTCCAGAATAGGTAGGAGGAGTCAGAAGGATAGAGGCCATGAAAATAGAAAGAACTTCTTATATCCATTAATGAAACTTCATATACCTCCACAATTCCTTACCACAACTCGAAATTAGAAATGTTTCGTGAAATAAAATTCTCTTCAAATTTTGCACTTGACAGCAAAATGTGACCAAGAAATTTTTATTTGTCGCATTTAATGAATATTTTAAATGTCTCAAAAGAAATATTAATAAATGTGATTGGAGCACATGCACTTTATTCATTTTTAAATGACAAGAATTCATTTCTCAACATTGAAATCATGTCTCGAATGAATCAGCTAGCAGAATACAACTTGTCTGCTCATTTGTCAGGAACTGACTGGGATATGGCTCTAGACCCAGATGGCAAAGCTACACACTGAGATTGTTATGCTTTAGATCTAAAATGTTCCCCCAGAGTCTCATGTGTTCATTGAAATGTGATTGTAATGTGACTGAATCACAGGGATATCATATTCCTGTGATACAATATTCATCACCAAATTAATCTATGGAAGAGTTCATATCTAAATGTGCTGTTAGGCGGTAGTGTCTGGTTAGAAGAGGTGTGTCACTAAGTGTGATACAGAAGGTTGTATTCTTGTCCCTGACTCCTGGCTTCCATGGGTTAAGCAGCTTTCCACAACTAGGCCCTTTCACTACGCTGTATCTGCCTCAGAGCCAGCCAGCTATGGACTGAACTATCTGAAATTGTAAGCCAAAATAAACCCTCTGTCTTTTAAATTGTGGGTCTAGGTATTTTGCCATAGTGACAAGAACGTGACTAATTTAGTAATATAAAGGTATCATGTCACCTGTCTAAAATACTAAAATGCAATAACTAAAATTCTGAAATGTTGACATATTTCTGGTCCCACAATTGTTGAATAAAGGATTATACACATGTATCTGTTGCTGTCAACCAAAAATCATCCTGGTAGAAGGCTTACTTTCATATTATAATGGTGGGAACAGTTAGGTGGATTATGAACAATAATATGATAATTTCAAATAGTGACAATGCTGTGTGAGACAGTGTTGAAGTCTTCTGTAGATGGGACGATCAAAAGGGTCTCTCTGAAATAATATTTAAGGTGAAACCAGAATTAAGAAGTCAAATCACTTCCCTGAGTGCAATAAATGGGGGTATAACACTCCAGGCAGAGAAGATGGCAAGTATAGTACAAAGATGGGAACAAGTTTGACAAGTAAGAACTTGAGGCAGACCACAAAGCACAGTGCGCAGGATGGAAGGAGGTAAGAGTACAGCTCCAGGAGGCAGCAGAGACAGTCCCACATCCATATCGCCCAGAGTGAAGAAACTGGATTTTTATACTAAGTGGATTGTAAAAATAATTGAAGACTAAGTAAAGGGACAACCAAAGGACATGACTCGATTTTTTTTTTTTTTAAGCATAACCTTGGCTGATTTGTAAAGAATGGACAATAAAGAACCAAAAATAGAAAGCAAGGCCAGTTTGGAAAACTTTTCTGTGAAAAGAAAAGAGAATGGATGGTAATTGTGCCAGGGCTATATATAAGGATACAAATTAGTGTTTTTGAAGCTTCATTAACGAAAGTTCTTAATGTACTACGCAGGATGAGACAGGAAATGAGGGATTCAGAGGAATGAAGAAATGTTTGGAGTAAAATCACAAATCCTACTTAATTTTCCTTTGGCTATTTTTTTGATATGCTTATGTCAAAATATAGATGTCCATAGGCATTGCAATGTACAAATATTGAGACAAATAGAAATTAGAAAGTAAAGACAAATTGGGAGTCATATGCATAAACCATGGTAATGCGCAGGAGGCAATAGAAGCAGTGTGTCCCCTGCAAGTGATTCCTGTTCCTCCTCACGAGAAAGAGGTAACAAAATGAGTTTGCCCAGGATCAAAGCCCAGTAGCTTCCAAACTTGGAAGTTGTCTTAGTTACTTTCCTCATCCCTGGGATGCAATACCTGACCCCCATAAGTTAAAAGAGGAGAGGTTTATTTTGGCTCACATTTTTTTAGAGTTTTCAGTCTATAGTTGGCTGGTTCCAAGGCAGGGCAGTATGGCAGAGGGTTATGGCAGAGGAAGGAAGCAGAGAGAGACAAAGGAGGAGCAGGGAAGGGAGACACACCCACCTCCTCTGACCAGGCTTCTCCTGCCAAGATCACATTTAGCTATAAACTCATCAGTGGACTAAACTAATGATGAGTATCACGCTTCTGTTCCAATCACCTCCCAAAAACCCCAGCTATAAGTACCTGAGTCTTCAGGGGAACATCCAGATATAAACCATAACTAAAGTCGACCAAGGGTTAACGAGAAAGAGGCGCACATAAAGGTATGAGAAAAAATAAAGAGTACAGTGTGTAGAAACCAAGAGTCAAGTAATACACAAAGGTCAATACTGAATTATCCAAGAATGAGGACAGTGAAGTGCCTAAAGGCTTTAACAACCTTTATTATCATTTTATATTTTCTAGAAAATCCATGAGAAGAAGGAAATACAATTAAATTCAGTACAATTATAAACTGGTGTAAATGTAACTGACGAGCAGCACAGAATTCAAAGCAAATGCCTGAGACACTTGCTCTCTCTGGTCCCCTTTGCCCACACAGTGAGGCCTCTCCTCTCGGCCTCAGCTTCACCAGCCTCTGGGGAGCACATTCTGACCAGACAGGGGTCAGCAGGTCCCCTGTCCGTCCCTTCCGAGGGGAGCTGTCCTTCTCTGTCCTGCCTCAGTGTTTAACTTGCTTGCCCAATTAGCTGTAGCATTTTCCCTCTAGGTGTTCGATTGGGTGCAGGAGGCAGCAGAAGCCGTGCACTCCTGAACCCAAGTCTCCAATACTGGAAACATGTCCGGCATGCAACGGAAGTCTTTAGAAAGAATAGATCATTCTTTTAGTATGTGAATTCTTTACTGTGGCTGAAAGTGGGTAGAATCTGTTGTAAAATCAGGCTAATTTTGAAATCATTGACTGGATTTAAAAATTATCTTAGATTTGAAATAACCCCCTTTTCTCTATTATGTGAGATATTATTTGCAAATTTTAGGTAGGCCTCCTACCTAAAAATATTTACTTAACTTATCTTGAAATAGGATTCAAATTTTCCTCAACATTTACTCGATTTAAAATTCTGCAAGTAATAAGTATTTCTTTAGAAAGGTCATGTATTCACTCATTATCAACTATGCTCAACTTAGTTGAAATTAGAATCATTAACCAGCCTCCAGCAGTCATAAAGCAACATGAATCAGGACTGATAGGTTTGGAAGCAAGGTGTACATATTCTGGCTATCAGGATCTTCCTCTTCTTGTCCCTGGAAAGCGTGACCCTAGATTCCTGGGATAAAATAGAGTTAGAAAACTCAAAAGCCACTTTTTTTCCTTAAATTATGGGAATCAAACTGTCATAAAGAATTACAAGCTCCAAAATGTACGACTTCTTCCTCCCCGCTATGGATATAACTTCTAGTACGTGACAAAGCCAGGGTTGGAAACAAGGACTAGCCAGTGTGAAAGTCCATACTCTTTCTAATGTGCCACACTCGCACCAAATCCTACGAATCTACTCAGACAACTATTCACTGAGGAAACAGCTCTCCAAATGTACACCTCAACTCAGAACCCTATTATTTGCCGATTTAAAATACATCAGGGCAAAAGGTCAATATTCTTGGTATTGACCTAGACTAAACTAAAGACTTAGGTGGGCAGACAAAAGACCTCAGAATTAATACCTATGGCCAGAAAGTCAAATGGATATAGTGCCTATTATCTGTCACTCAGGCTCTAAGGATATATTATGGTATTTATCTGGCAAAGTGAATGAGAGAACGTATGTTGTTTGTAGACTTTTTTTGAGTGAACATACTGAGGTTCAAGGAGAAGTAGTAATTTGGGTAAGTTTGAACAGCTGGGAGATAAAAGATTTTTTGATGTAAGCAAAGTAATTGTGTGATTATTCCTAGACAGGCTTTTTGTCTCCAAACCTAAGTTCAATGATTTTAAAATGCGTGGAAGTTGAAGAACTTTATGCTTTTTTCAGAATGGTCTAAATTGTCAAAAAAATAAAAAATAAAAATTACTGTACTTGCCCCAACTATATTTATTCAGTCTGCACTGAGAGGTTCCAAGATCATCATTTCTTTAAGCATCAAAATGACCCAGATCCAACTGGAAAGACAACAAATATTTTCCCAATCCAGCTCATTAGCATTAAGCTGCACCAACAGGGCACATGTGTACTCTGGATGCAAATTAAATCACTCATTCCAAATGTGGGAGAATTTTAGGCACTATGATACCGAAATACCATGTGATTGTCTCTTTGTAGGTCTTGTAACACTACGAAGTTTTCTGGCTCCAGTGACTTCAAATAAACTCAATCTTTGTGAGTTTGGACATTTGCTTTAGGTGAAAACAAGCTCTTTTAATCATAAAGCAGGGTGGCAGCTCTCTGTGGCATAAATGACATACTGATAAGTACCAAGAAAAATTACAATGTTACTGTATTCTCTTGCATCACTTATCAAATGAGTCACACAACTGCTTCGAAGCACCATTTTGGTCTGTATACCCTTCTAGCTGTCTCTGGGAAATTCACTTATTTCATGAATAAAATAAGGTAATTCCCGAAATAGCTGAATTTCCCAGACACAGCAGAGAAGAGGCTTATATTCTAGACAGCTGATTTCTTTGTTAGCCTCGAACTAATGATAATGGACTCACCATGTTCCTGACCAACTTAAAGCCAGAACTTTAAAACTCAAGAAGAAAAACAAGTCCAATTTTTTAAATTTGAGGGGTCTTTATTAAAATTATAGCTCTATTTGTATAACCTAAGTATTTCTTGACTAAATTGTACCATTTCTCCTTAAAATCTTATTTTATTTCTATGAAAAAACCCTGCGAAATAGACACTGTCTACGAAACTCAGCAGAAAGGTGCTTCCTCAGGTCCCTCAGCTGGTTGCTGACAGCTCCAGGACCTGAATGGAATCTTGTGCCACAGATTGCTCCCTCTACGACATTCTAGAAGCCTAGAGACTCAGCCATACGAGTTCGTGCTTGGAGATATGAAGAAAGGAGGACTGAAGTCAGGCGGGCCCCTCACTGTGCAAACGCAGGTAGCTCACTGAGCAGTTCTCTACCTGAAACTTTTCTAACCAGTATAAGAGCGACCAGGATACACCCCTGGACAGTCCCAGTACCCTCCAGCTTGTCTTTCTGCTCCTACTCCTGCCATCCACAATTCACTCTTTAAGTGTCAGGAAGAACAATATTTGTAAAGCCTATATTCTCTTCTGCTCTTTTATTCACACTCTCACTAAATTAAATTTATTGCAATTTACAAAATCCTTTCTTTTTTGCCACCTTGTTTTTTCTCTCGTTCCTCTCCCTATTTGATCGCTGTGGTACAATCACACTAGTCTTTAACACATTCCTCAAACAAACCGAGTTGATATTTGCTGCCTAGCTCTCATTCTTGATACTTCCTCAGCCTGGATTATTCTCCCCAGCTCATGTTTGGCCCTTTAGTTGTTCAGGTCTCAGTTTAAAAGTTACCTCCCCAAAGAAGCTTGCCCCTATCACTTTACACAAAAAGCTTCACCTGTACCTTGCCTGCCGCACTGATCATGCACCCTACTTATCACCATAGAACTGATCTCCACTGAATATTATCTTCTAGGTTGTTTTTCTTTTCATTTATCTTCCCTGTGACCACTCTCCATTCCTTAGCTACAATAAATGTTCCATGAATACAGAAAGTGAGCCTGTCTTGTTTGCCATTCTATCGCTGTCCTGCGCCATGTCCCTAATACTTGATAACGTTATCTAGCATATTGCAGAAACTCAAAAAATCTTTGTGAAATGACAAGTAAATAAGTTGCTTTAAAAAATCTTATATAATTAAAAGATACAATTATAAATTCAGGTTTCAGATTTGTTACCATTTACTTTGAATCGAGGCCAATATTTACTGTCCAAAGAAGTAACACTGTCAAACGAATTTAAATGAGAAAATGTTAGAAAAAAATCTTTCAAAATGTTAAAACATATTACAGTTTGGTCATATACACTATCTGTGGGAAACCAATGTGTCTTGACATTGAAATAAAATGTACAGGACCTCGGATTGGTCAGAATGCATACTTAACAGGTTAATTTTAAATTTACTTTAAGGTAATGGAACAATATTTTCTTTTTTTGTTTTTCCAATCCTCTAATTTAGATGTGAATAATTTAAAACACCTGTAGTTTAACAGAAGCCCCTATACAACCTCCCTATCTTGCCTAGCTGCTTCTTTACTTTCTCTTCCCCAAACTTTGTGATCATGAATTATTTACGCGGTTGCTCCAGATAAGCATGAGAATGTAGAGAAGGGGGTCTCTAGGCAAGGAGACAGTAGGGGAAGGGCCTTATTAGTTTTCTAGCTAAACCTGACTAGAAAGACTTAAAACTTTACTAAAGATATTCCCCTGTAAACAGTGTCAAGGACAAGAGTAGAAAGGGGAGAAAGCACAGAAAAAAAGCCACCAAATGACCTTGAACGTGCACCAAAGACCAGAGAAGAAGCTGACAGACAGACCACAGAGAGAGAAAGCCAAATGCTCAAAGCCAAGATAAGGCAGTCCTCCAGCTTTGGGAGAAGCAGAGCGGGGAGGGCTAACAACAACTTTGGGGAAAGCTCTTTCTCAGTATGTACTCACACCTATGCACTAACACTAATACAAAGACACAGGCACAGAGAGAGACAGCCAGAGCGAGAGAGAGAGAGAGAAGTACCTTGGTTCATGAACTTAATTCTTTTCATGATTTTGATCACAAACAAATTGAACGAGAAGTGAATCAAATACAGTGTTTAGGTTCGCTGTTGACCTTATGGGGAAATTTGATTTGGTTCTCATCTAAATTGGTTTGTGACCAGAATCGTGGAAAGAATTAAGTTCGTGAACCGAGATACCAGTATATGTATTCACTCTAGAGTCACTATATCACTACCACTGATACCTGTACATCACCATACTGACTCTAAGCTAACCATGACCAAGGCACCCCCTAGCCAACCAGCTGCCCACCCTGCAGGTAAGGTCCTGTCAAGGACACATAAACAGAGAGAGAAGTTACACAAAGACCCCCTGCCAATGACTTAGGTAAGGGGGCCTGGTCTAATCTAAAGACAGTCCAGGGAAACAATCAGTTTATGGCAATTTCTAGGTAGGGGGAAGCGTCCTTGGCACCCACAGAAAGCAGCTGGGAACAAAAGTCAAGGGAGCCCTCTTTGCCCCTGTTCTTGTCAGGGTAGCTGTCCATCTTCTCCTTGCCCCCTTCCCGTTTGTCTTAACAAATGGAGTTCCTCCGTTTCCCAAATTGGTTCCTCTAATCTGTTTCATGTTCTAGTTCATGATTCCAGTGAACCGCCCAGACCGGGGAGCCTCAGAGTCACAGTTTGTCCCCTCCTTGGACACAACAAGAAGACTTAGCTCAAAAAGAAAGTCTCCCTTCTAGAGGTGAAATGGAGACCATTCATACTGGTGTACTAATTCCTCAGTACAATTTTAAATCAAAGGCAATTTTCCCCATTGATTAATTTCCAGATGGACTTGTCAGGGCCAGCAAGTTTTCAGTGATTTTCTGTGTTCATTGACAATTTATAATCATGAGTAGGTTATAAGCAGCTTTGAACAAGTGGTATTATATCATCTGTCAAATCATAGTTCCTAGTAGGTGTCCAAAAACAATTATTAATACATTTTCATCAATTAATATAAATTAAGAATATATTATCCTGTTTGTCTTTTTCATATTTTTCAGGTATGTCTAGGCCTACAAGAGAATATTGAGTACTTGAATACGAAATACTAAAGTATAGGAAAGTTATTTTTAATTTAAAACATACTGCTACTCATATAACTTATTAATTGAACATTAAATGATATAAACGTACCTACATACATTTTAATGTTCTTGCTATCAAGTTCATTTGTAAACACTGGTCTCCCTTTATTTTTCAGAAAGACCGTTTTCTTCATGTCTAACTTAATTTGTTTATTATTTTAATATCTGTACTCAATATTTTTCCATAAGGAGTTTCCACCTGTAAACTCATAAACTCAGGATGTAACAGTCAAAAAGAAAGCATTATCAGAATATAGCAGAGGTTTGAGGAAGTGGAAGAAGTATTCTCAGTAATCAAATATAATATAAGTTGAGGGGATGATAACACAAAATTGCTCCAACTATCCTCCTATTTCCCCAAGTTAGTTACTGAGAAAGGCGATTTATTTATTCCTTTTCATTTCTATCGACTTCCCTGAGGACATTCCCCAGAGGAAGAATTCTCCTGCACTTGAAAAATATTCCCTTCTTGCCTTACTTTGTATAGTCACAGGAACTCTTGGAAAAAAAAAATCTTTCCTATTAGCCTGAAAGAAAAAGGCTTTCAACCCCAAATGCTGTATTTTCCTAGCATGGCCTGCGAGCTAGGAAATAGCAAGAATCTAAAAACGACTTTTTTAGCAATAAAAATAGGAACTCTCAGTTACGCATCTTTTACAGCCACTTTGGTTTCTACTGCCAGACTGAGCTTTGTAATTGATAATGACTGTAGACAGAGAGCTTTAAACCTAGCTTGGGTAAAGTAAGTCAAGTATTATTTCAATAAAACTTTGGCCTTTTTAAGTAATAAAACATTTTAATTAATTTAAATTCAAAACATATTCTTTAGTGGCATTTTCTTTTGTATACTCATAGAAAAAAATCATGTTTTTCTCAACTAGCTGATCTATCCAACTATATTCAAGATTAATCACCTGTTATCTATCATAAAAGAAAAAAAGTAGTTTCTAATATGTACCCTAAAGGACAACATGTAAAGTTGCCTATGTGAGAAGGATGTCAATTCCAAATTATAACTTCCCAGGAAGAATCATTGAGATAGTCTGATCTCTCGCAGTGTGATTCTACAGACATGTGCTTATCTCTAGGGTTTAGCTATGTTAGTGAATGATTATCTAACTCCGGCATCTGTTCAAGATTGCCCCAAGATTTTGGAGTTTTCCCCAGAGCCTAAGGCAAAAGGTCTTAAAAAGTATTTGTTTTGACTAATAACAGAAGGAGAAATACTTTGTTTTAATAAAATGAAGTCCCATACCAGTCTTTAAAACTACTGCCATTTTTCTAAAACTATTTTTGGCTCCATTGACTACTTTTTCAGATTTTTAGATGTACCACAAATATCATGAGAAACAATTGAAACCTCATCTTTCAAGCCATGTAAAAGAATAGTCCTTATTCTACCTGATATTCCTAGGAATCAGGTGAACAGTGGGTATCCAGAACACTTAATAGGGAATGATAACTAAAACATGTTAAGCCACTACTTATGAATACCAAAAGAATTTCTGCTGTGTAAAGTTATGACTTTCATCTCCATAAACTGAAGTTATATTCTATTCTATTTGATAAGTACTTTGCTCTCATTTTGAGCGGACATTTATGACCACTTCTTTCGAACAATGTATTCCATTTTATTTAGGGGACATTAATAACTATCTAATATACTACCAGTAAGTCATCATTCCCCTTCCTGTGTTCAGACTTTGTATTGGTAAGCTACGTAGCAGTGTCAGGCATTTAATTTTAACTAGATAAAACTAGCTCAGAAGCATCCAGGTAAAAAGGAAGTTTGGATATGACATGTCTGGAATGGGTCCGGGGTCCCCAGGGTCCTCTTGAAAGAGTTAAAAGCATCATACCACAGTGATACATGCACACTCATGTTCATAGCAATACAATTTATAATAGCTAAATCTTGGAAACAGCCTGTCTGCCCATCAACAGACGAGCAGATAAAGAAAACATATTTATATACAATTGAGTACTACTCTGGCATAAAGAAGGATAAACTTGAGTCATTTTTAGGTAGACCAGTGCACCTTGAGACCACAATGTTAAGCATGATAAATCAGATGCACAAGTTTAAATATCACAGTGTTTCTCTTGTGTGGGAAATCCAAAGGGTAAATAAGGGGGATAGAGATCAGGAAGAAGACGAAGAAGTTCAAACGAGACTTTGAAGGGATGATTTTAAAAAAAGAGAATGGAAGGGAAAAATGGAAATGAAGCTTTTGTAAACAGTGAGGGAAAGAAGGATTGAAGGGAGGGGAAGAGAATGGGATAAAAAGAATTATGATACATTATGTACAGGTACAATTTCCCTATGATAAATACCATCATTATATATAGCAAATATGCGCTAATAAAAAATGTTATATCATACTACAAAAATACTTGCATACCCATGTTTATAGCAGTACAACTCATAACAGCTAAATCTTGGGAGTGGCCTATATATCCACCAAGAAATAAACAGATGAATAAAATGTGGTATTTATACTATTTATTCTAATGGGACATTACTCAGCCATAAAAAGAAATACAATGAGTTATTTGTGGGGAAAATGGATGAACTTTGAAGCCACAATGTTAAGTAAAATTAACCAGACACGCAAGTTTAAATATTGTATAACTTCTCTTACATAAAAAACCCAAAGTGTAAATAATTAGAAAAAAACTAAAAGACAATAGGAAAAAGAGAAATATATCTTTTGCAAGTGGAAAGCAGATCTAGAGACAGAGGGGGGAAGAAGGGGAAGGGAAGGAAAATAAAAGGAGTTAAGACATGTTAATTACATACACCCACTCCCTAAAATTAATGTAAACATTATATACTGCAAATATGTACTAAGAAAATTAAATTTATAAAAAAGGGGAATCTCAAATGCAAGAAAGAGAACTCTTTGGGTAGCAGAAATGGGAACTAAGAACCACAAAAGTAGTATAAATTGAAATTGCAGAAATCTCTAGAGGCCAAGCGCCATCCCAGTACTTAGGAGCCTGAGGCAGGAGGGATGCCGTGAGGACTGCTGAGAGACAGCGTCTCAGAATTTTGAGACTCTGTCTCCAAAAAAAAGCAAAAAACAACAACAACGAAAAGAAAAATATCTAGAGGTACCTTGAGCAATCTAGCATTTAATCTTTAAATGGTTATGTGGCCACTTTGGGTAGAAAGAACTATGCTTCCTGCAAAAACCCAGAAGCCCAAAACAGGGGATCATTGCATTTAAAATAGACACCTACAGCAAAAAAATAAGATTCTCTGAGCAGTTTCTCTCGTGCTTACACTTGAAGATAACTCCTTGTTGTCATTGATCTGGAAGGTCTCTGAAACCTCTCATATGTCAAAAAGACTAGCCTTTTGGAGGGGGGCTGGATCACGGGGGCACTATACTCATCAGGGGGTACACCACCGGTGAGTTCTTCTGCTGAGTGTGTTGTTGGGAGGTGGGGCCTGGTCGGGAGAGTAATACTCTGACAGAGTTTAAGAAAATTTAAGATGACGTATACTATGAGGAGAAAAAATTCTATAACCACCAATGGCTTGTTAGAAAGGCTATCATTAAAAAAAAAAAAAAAAAAAACTAAAGATAATAAGTGCTAGTGACAGTGTGGAGAAAAGGGAAGCTTTTTGCATACTGTTGTTAGGACTGTGAATGAGTACAGCCTCTGTGGAAAATAGTTTGGATGTTCCCAGCAATCCCACTACTGGGTACCTACCCGAAGGAAATAAAAATCAAAGAGACATCTGCTCTCCAAGTTTACTTCAGCACTATCTGCAGTATCTAAGTAATGGAATCAATCTAATGGTCTGTCAACAGACGAGTGAATTAAAAAATTAAAAACTGTGAGATACATATGGCTAATGGAATATTATTCAGGAAAATAAGATAAAATCATCTCTTCACAACAACATGGATGGAAATGGAAGACATTCTGTTAAGTGAAATAAGCCAGGAACAGAAACAAAAATATCACATGTTCTTGCTTGTATGCGAAAAATAAAAATGTTGACTTAATAGAAGTTGAGAATAGAATAGTGACTACCAGATGGTAAGAAGAATAGAGGGGAAGGAGGCATTGTTGGCCAATAGGTATTAAGTACAGTCAGAGAAGAAATAAATTCTAGTGGTATGTGAGATTATAGGGTTACTCTACACAATGGTAAATACTTTATATTTTTTAAGCTAAAATAAAATATGTTGAATGCATTCCCTATTAAAAATGATAAAAGTTTGAGAAGATGTGTATGTTTACTCTGATTTGAACATTATACAATGCACATATGAATTGAATCACATAGTATTCCATTGATATGTATATGTTCCAATATGTCAATTAAAAATAAAAAGAAGAAACTTAAGAGTTAACCTGTGATATCAACAACCTGAGGTGAAAGCTCCACTATGTGCCAGCTGGTTGGTGAAGAACCCGCGTCATGTGGAGCTCTGCCTGTAAAACAAGTCGGGCCATTCAGAATCTGTGAATACTCCCTGCATAGTCATTAGCCTTCTCCTGACTGCACTGTTAGCTCCTGTCTTGTTCTCTCTGCTCAATTTATTAGATCCTAAATCCATAAATTTTGCTAAACAAAAATGAGTAGGCACAAGTTAGCTTCCCCTTCAATTTACTTGGAAGGACAACCTTCCCTTGGCTGTCTTACACATTCCTGGAAATCAGAACTTCAGGATCAATTCAATGGACCATTGCTGGCGTCGCTGCAACATTTCTAATATTATGGTCTTGTGATTAAAAACTGGCAAGTATTTACCCTGTAAAGAGACTTTTAATGTTTGAATACATTCTCAAATTTCTAATTATTCAATGCATATGTTTATTCTAATCAAAATTCCTAAAAAATATCAGTGCCTGTGAGTTCTGTCTTTTAAAAACAACCAAAGCATGAAACCTGTTGGTTACATGAGAAAGGACCCAGGCCACATATCTGAAGGCAAACTGAAGGAAGCCAAGAGCCAGCATCTGGTATTTGTCAGTCTGTTTGCCAGAGGAGAAAAGGGGCCTGTCAAGGAGAAGCTAATATGCCAGGAAAATCTGTATTAGATGGTTTTCAGAGCTTTGTATGATACTAGGGTAATATCAAGGAGACAGAAACAACAATTACCATCACCGCTGACCAGGACAATACGATTTAAACAAAAATTGGCAAATACCCAGCAGGCTGACTACCAGATCCCCTTTCCTTGGCAATGACAGACACTGTAAACACATCAGAGCATTATAACTATATCCAATACAAAAATAACCTATAGAGGATAAAGAATGGTAGACAAATTGTGTTTTTATTATAAGATGTAGAGTGAGAAAACAATAACCATAGGGCTCCAGGAAGTTATGACCAATTATCAACATAACCATGTAAGATAAAACCTACTGGGGTTGGAGATTTAGCTCAAGCAGTAGAGTGCTTAGCCAGCAAGCACAAGGCCCTGAGTTTGATGCCCAGCACCCAAAAAACAAACAAATGAAAAGAACCCATTAACCAGTATCTAGACTCTTAGCAGACTGTAAATATAATAGCAAGTACCCTAAGTCCAAGATGGGCTACCACTATGAAAATCACATGAAGAACAAGTTAAGGTCAATTGCAAGGGTAAATTTATAAAAGATAGTCATCCCTTATAAGACTACTGTCCTTTGAAGATTTCAAAACCAACTGCCAGACATTTTCCCATTTGATCTGCTCTGTTACTCTGAAGGATATATTAATTTCCCATTTACAGATGTATAAACCAAAGATTAGATCGATTTTGTGACAAAGTAAACATTATATTCCACTTAATAATTATCTGGGAAGAAAACTCACCATCAAGAGTGATAAGGTTTTATGCTCCTAAATAGAACATTAAAAAGGACGCAATTGTAGTTGTGACTATTAGTCCTTATAGGGCAACTGAATTGGATTAAGAAATACCTAGAAGAGTAGTGAAGCAGTCTCTTCAGCGTGTCTGGGTAGATCACAGAGGCATGCTCTTTGGTACTGTACATGGTCCCTGGCCCCTTCCTCTCTGGTGTTCTTCTCCTGTTCTGCTTCTAGGCTGCCATGACCTAAGGAGCTTTGCTGTATCACGCCCTTCCACTGTGATGTCTCTGTCCTGGAGCTAGCCCATCACAGATGAAACCACAAACGCATTCAACTTCTTTTCCTTTAAATTGTGGTTGCTGGGTACTCTGCCCCAGAAATAAGAAAGCTGACTAATACAGTAACTAAGTTCATTGAACTCTTCACCTATAGATTACCTTAGCAGAAAAACTGCAGTTAAAATGGCATCCAACTGGGGTTGGAGATTTAGCTGAGTGGTAGAGTGCTTGTCTAGCAAGCACAAGGCCCTGAATTTGAGCCCCAGCACCCAAAATCAAAATGGCATCAAACTTCCATCTGCCTTTACATCCTTACTAGCTCTTCCTTTTCTTCATTATCCTCATGACTTTTTGGTGTATCCATTTAATAATTGTTTATCTTTTGTGCTTTTCACTGGTAAGTAATTGCATGAAAGCAGTGATGTTGTCTGTGTTATTGTTGTGCACCAAATACTTAGGAGACATAGTATGAAGGTTAATAAATATTTATGAATGCATGAGATATGGTGAATGGGCAAATGTACTTGTTATGGCTTACATCTAGATATACTCTCAAATCTTCATGAGCTCATAGGTAGGGCTTTTGGGAGGTGGTTGAATTTAGGGTATGTGAATACAGATTAGGGGAGTGTGATTACTCAATTAGTTCACTTATTGGTTTAACATAGTTCTGGGTGTGGATAATGGGAAGGTCCACCCTGGGTGTGGGTGACATCATCCAAAAGGCTTGTAGCCTGGGATGGGATAAAAGGGAAAGGAAGGCTTTCTGCTGCTGGTTCACTGCTTCATTGTCTCCTCCCTGCCCTGCCATGGACTGTTTTTCCTCTGTCATGCCATCCTGCCTTGGAGCCAGCCAACTATGGACTGAAACCACTATAAACTGTAAGCCAAAATAAACTTTTCCTCCTTTAACTTGTGGCTGTTGGGTATTTTGTCCAGCAATTAGAAAAGTAGGACCGCACTGATGGTCTCTTACATGATAGATACTTGCAGATCATCTTATTTATTGGAACTAGAACTCCAAAATATTATGTTATATTATGCCAGGCTTTAAGAGATGTGGATAATGAACATAAATATAATGGATATTGGATGATAGGGAACAGTCCAGCTGTGTTTTTTGTGAGTTTTTTTGTTTTGTTTTGTTTTTTATTACTTGAGGTGATCTCCTTCATGGGAAATTCTTTTAAAAATGTAGTTAAAGCAATCCCATTCTTTTGGGAACTGAATGTTTCTAAAAGGAAAATACTAATTGAACTTTATTTTAATTTACCATGAGACTATCTTTGGCTATAAAAGTATCAAGTGCATAGAGATTAATAGTTGAACTTTTATATCCTTACAGTAAAAAAAAAAAAATGTTGTGAAGGCATCACAAGGTAATGGAGAAGGCACAACCATGGAGCTAGATGGTCTCCCAGGACCTGACGGCCAACCTCCTGTTCCCACTTGAGCCACAGTCACACGACCTTGGGTTATTCACTTTTTGAACATGGCAATGACACAATCCTCTGGAAAATGGGAGTGTGAAGATCTACTCACAGGAATGCTGGAAGGATAATAAAATCTTCTGATTTTAAGTGATAATGGTTACTAAAAATTGGTTATATTGATGAAATCTATGCTTATATACATGGAGCTAAACAATAGTAAATGAATTGTTTTTTTTATGGCATACCCACACACAGTCATCAAAACCACCATCACCTTCAGGAGGCGTCAAAGCCTCTTTCTCTGTCTCCGAGTTTGAGTTGGACAGTGGCCTCTTCCAGGCCTTTGCATGCTGAGGATACTCCTGACAAGCCCGTTTCAGATCACAGGGATACTGCTTCCCAGTCTTCTAAAACCCTGGGTGTGGGGAAGCTCCTTTCAATGTCATCAACACAGACATTAAATTAAAACGAGTAAAAAGAGAGGACAAACTACCTTTGCTGCAGTTCCAAGATCAATGCCTTCTGCAGCTTAAGCAAGTAGCATAGAGACGAGACTAAATATAAGCACGTCCACCCTGTCGAATAAGGTGCCACATGAGCAAACGAACAGGTCCTGCCCTTAGTAAGACCAATCTGCTTAATAGTCTCCTGTCAAGGAATTGAAAGCCACATAAACTACCAAGAAGTCCCACATTTTTGTTTTTTCTCAGAGTCTCACAAGTTACTCAGCCATTCAGCCCAGATGAAAATTCACGGGCCCTCAAGCTTTTTGCAAGATCTCTGATTGAGTTGAAGCAAAAGGACAGCAACTAGAGACCATCTGGATTCCCCAATACACAAACAGCTTTAATGTTTCCTGTTCTCTAAACCAGCTGCATTCACTGCCATCCCCACACCTGCTCTATCTGTGTACCACCCTCCCACACTGCCAGGTTTGCCACGCGCTCGGCCTCCAAAGACCAGAGCTCAACCCGTCTCCTGGACAAACGGTGGCCACGTCACTTTCTCTCGGAGAATCCAGCACCTCCAGAATTGTTCCATTTTATATTTTTAGAGCTACAATTTGTTCCCTTAAAAAGGAGAGGGATGGAGAAGAAGGAAGAAAAAGAGCAGGAACTTCTGTGGATTTTAGCGCATGGTGCATGGGGGAAAAAAAAAAAAAAAAAGATTCCAGTAGAATTAACTACACCACGGAGCTTCGCAGAAATCCCAACCCAGAGACTCTATAAATTTGTGCAGTTCCGCAGCGCCATCTAGCAGCTACTAGGTGAAACGACAACTTTCTAATCCCTTTGCTGCTGATCTTCATTACCACAGAACATAAGAAACAAGTCTCCTGTTTAATCAGCTGGCCTTGATACCATGTTTATGAGCAAGTTGGGAATGGTGGGAAGTCTTTGGGAGGTTTGGGATATAGGGATGATTCTATTTGGTGGTATTTTTAAAACATCCTACTAGGTACTAAGTAAGAAGCAATCTTAGAGGCGGAAGTTAGAAACCTCAGGGCGAAGAGTTAGGAAAGTAGTGTGACAGTTCAGAAGGAATTTGGACTAGGAGGGAATTGAAAAACGACTCGATGTGGAAGTATTTGAGAGGATTTGCTGAAGAACTGGAAGTATGCTATGGAAGAAAGACAAAGGTTAAACATTACTCTAAAGATTTATTTACCTGAACCACATAAACAACTGAATTTCCACTTATAAGTCAGGGAAGAACATGTTCTTGGTTTAAAATAAAAAAAAAAAAAATAAGTCAGGGAAGATTGGAGGAAATGCAGCCCAAAGAGATCTCACAGCTCTGCACAAATTAAATCCCAAGAAGCATCATATAGGCAAAGAGAAAAAAGCTCATTATTCCCAATTCTGACAGGAGATTCCATCTCTGAGGCTTGAGCTTAGATGGAAGTCCTTCAAGAAGTGTTAAAATCATTCAAAGCATGTGCCATAAATATAGGAATGGAGATGTCAAACTGGGTTCTGGAAATACCTTGAGGTAGGTGAAGTATCCCAGGAGGGTAGATTTAAAGGGCTGGGGCGAGATAAAAAAAAGTTGTTTGAAAATTACCTCCAACAATTGTGGCTTTTTCCAGCTTAGTTATATGAAAACTGAAGGACTATTGTTTTTACCACTTATACATTTATTTTACATATAAAATTAGAAATACATGAAGACATTGGAGTTACCCAAGCATTTACTTGGTCGCTCAGGTATTCACGCTGTACACTGCTATGAAGCAGTTGGTGTGCCCAGATTTTGGGGAAAATGGAAATGAACAGGATGTGGCCTTTGTCCTCAAACCTTCATGACCCCAAATGACAGTATCACCACTAGCTGGAGAAACTACACTATACTTTTTATGGGCCACCAAAACCCGAGAAGGACTGACTTTTACCACAATAAAGGAGATAATTGACCTGATCAAGAAATTGGTGTTATCTTTAAAGTGTAGCCTTTTATTACATACTAAAGGTCTTAAGAGGCGGCAGCAGTTTAGGAGTATGGAGCCCAGAGAAATGCCCATAGACAGAGTTCTCTTTGTTCTCTTTCAGTGTGTGAGACTGTAAATGTCTCACAGACACAAGCCCAGTGCACTTGACTTCCCTCATGAAAAATGCTCCTCACCCTTATGACACTGGTTGATAGACACACCTTCAGGCATTGCTGTATCATGTCTCTTCTCAGGTTTCCTGCTAACCTCCCGTCTCAGTTCATTGGTGCTTGAAATTTTATAGTAACTCAGTGTTTTAATCTGAAAGGCTTCAGCCCTCGCTAGAAGACAAAGCCTCTCTACAGAAAATATAAGATGTTGGGGGAAATATAGTTAAAAATAGAACCTCCTCACACTCAAAAAAAACCTTCCCACAAAGGTAGAAGAAAAATGCGATAATTTTATTATTGAATAAGCATTATAATCAAAATGTGATGGTATAAAAAGTCAGTTAAGAAATTGCAAAGAAACTGTATACAGCCAAACAGATATCGCCCATGATACACATGTTCTCAAGACAGAGAGTAACTAGTCCGCCTCAGGTAAGAGGACTTGCCACATCGTGGAGACACAGTGATCCTCCTGGTATCTGCGGTAATCACCGGTTTTTACACACAGATTTGCCCAAAGGAAGAATAATTTTTTTATACCCGTAGAAAGGAAGCAGTTTTGTTACATAGATCCAGTGTCCCCCGAAGTCAAGCTGCTGCCCTCCCGCAGGACCTGAGCGATGGGCCACGATCTCCCCTGATTGATCTCACCTGGAAGAGTTGCTTCCTGGGTCCTTGAGAAACACATCCCTGCCAAGAGGCTTAGTTAGCTTTTTAAAAGATTTACATTCATTTTAAAGAGACAAGGAGAGCGCTTACAAGGTTTCTAAAGTAAATGCTTGAAGAAAAGAGAAGAGGGGCAAGTCTTATTTTCAAGAGAGAGAATTAAGCCTCTTATTTATAATTTGTATGTGTCTTTACAACTAGCCAGTTACACTTTAACATGACAGCACTTTACAGGGAATTGTCGATGACCAGCTCCCGGAGAAAAGGAAGGGACCGCCTGTGCAGCCAGGGGCTAGAAGAGGGCTCCTGCGTACAGCTGGTTTGCAATTAGAGAAAATAGCCAACTGCTTAAATCAGCATCTCCTACTCCACCATTTGGCCATTCTGATAAATTCTGAACTCATTTAAATCACTTGCTGGTGATGGTTCCTTTAATTACTAAATATCAAACTTTCTCCTCAAAATCAAATGAGAAATTTTAACACACCGAAGAGCTTCTCTGACTCACTTTGCCTAGACAGATCCATTTTTAAGTGGTCAAAGGCAAATGACCCAGACCATACAAATCAAAGTAAACGTAATTGTTTTAGCCCCTTCTGCTCAGAGGTAGACTTCCAAAGGCTGTGCCGTGACATGACAGGAGATATTGTATCATCTAGACCTTCAGGCCACTAAAATTTGCTAAAGGATTTCACTGACCAAAATTGCCCATTTTACATTCTAGAATTCTGTGTGCAAGGAAATTTGCATTTTTGCTCCTGGATAAACATTCCATAAATTGCTATCAAAAATCCCCTTTATCGGACTCACATGTTTAAATACTGCATCGTTTCTCTAGTGTGAGAAACTGAAAGTGTAAGTAAAGACTAAAATGTATTATATTGGGAAAGGGAAGAAAATGTCCAAATGGGAAAGGGAACAAGGGAGGGAGAATGGAACAGAGGAAAAGAGAAATAAGAAATGGAAGGAAAAAATGGAAACAAAGCTTTTGTAAATAGGGAGGGAAGAGGGGATGAGGGGAGGGGAATGGGAAAAAAAGAAGCAACAAGATATGTCACGTACAGGTACAAATCCCCTATGATGAATGTTATCACTATGTACATCTAAAATGTACTATTGAAATAAAATTAATTTAAAAAAATCCCCTTTATGGGCAAACACTGCCTGTGCCCCTTCGTTCACTTGGACAATACTTCCCAAGCCCCAAGTCTGTTCCAAGAAATGTGTCCTCCACTCTGGGGATGTTGCCTTCTAGGAACTCAATATATTCTGAAACCTGAAGACCAGAGTGATACAGGGGAAAACCATAACTCCCAACCTGCTAGATGTTGGAGATGCTGAGTTTGTGTTCCCCAAAATCAAAGAATGAATTCTAAGAACAATGGAGGTGAAGAGTAGGAAAATTTATTTAGAGCTATAGCTCCTGAGAGACAGGAGGGGACCTGAGTGGGTTGCCAATGGGCCCACTTTTCAGAGGAAGTTTTATAGAGCAAAATCACAAGGTGGGCACAACATGGGTCAAAACTACGATCAAGCAATAACATTACAAGTATAGCTCCCCGGGTAATATTGATCCAATGGGGAAGCAGGTCACACAGCAAATGGACATGGAAAGAACAAACAGATTCCAGAATGAGGCGGAATTGGAGGTCCTGGTCACTCACCCAGGTGACTGATATCTGGTTAGACTATCGGATCAGATGGGTGTAATCTTCCGTTCATTGTCTATCCCTCGGGCAGGTATGTATCCCTGGTCATTCTACCCTTATCTCGAGACCTGACCTTCAATGGATGCGCCTCCAGCCATAGCTGTAGTGTGTTCTCATCTTCTGCACTGACTCCCTGTCTGACTGCCTATAATGTTTCTACCTAACTTAGCTTTCTATAATAAAAGAATGGAAGGATTAAATGTTATCAGTCAAGAACATAAGTATTAAGTAATACTGGGTTGTTAAAGGTGGACTTTTGGAAAGGATGCACAGGACACAGGTGTGGGATGAACTGCAGAGGTGGGTGAGGAGTCCAGGTTGGGAACACTCTTTCTCTCAGGCCAAGTCCCTTAAAAACAGAAGATAAACCCAAGGAGGATACATGAAGCATTTCCAAAAAGATGACCAATATGTAGACTTCTATGTTTTACCGAAAGCTTTCTCGAATCTAATGAACACAAGACTCAGAATCCAGCTGGCCACCAATTAGTTGAGTGAACATCAGAAAGTAATTTACCCTCTCTGGAGTAGTATCTTCATACATCTAATAGTGATGATAATAGTGTCCATATTAAAGTGTTCTTGTGGGTACTAAACCAGATTCCCTCCATTTAGAATTCAATAAAGTTCCTGTATATAGCAAAAATTACTATTATTCGTGTTATGACAACTGTAGTCTTTTTTTTTCTTTTTTTTTTTTTTTTTGGTACTGGGGATTGAACTCAGGGCCTTGTGCTTGGTAGGCAAGCACTTTAACCACTGAGCTAAATCCCCAGTCTCAACTGCAGTCTTTTTCATTTGTCATGATACAAATCAGATTAATTTTCCTTGTGAGTAGTAATCTTAAATTTGTGCATTAAAATATATGTTAAATTCTAATTAAGGGATTTCAAGAAAATATGTATCTATAAAGATACAGAATATTTCTAGGGGATGCCTCAGAAGTGGAACAATGGCTACCTCTGGAAGGTCATCTTGGAGGCAGGAGGCAGAGATGGAGGGAGAATTACTCCTCATTATATATATATAT
>PVJO010025914.1:0-21973 GCA_004026905.1 Hystrix cristata
AAAAAAAAAAGAATGATAAGTTTAAAATATTTCTAGGTAGATGGATTCATCTTGAGACCATACTCTTAAGTGAAATAAATCAGACACACATGTTTAAATACTGCATTGTTTCTCTGGTGTGAGAAACTGAAAGTCTAAATAAAGACTAAAACTATTATATTGGGAAAGGGAAGAAAATGTCCAAATGGGAAAGAGAAAAACAGAGGGGGAGGAGAAAGGAACAGAGGGACAAAAGAAATAAGAAATGGAAGGAAAAAATAGAAACAAAGCTATTGTAAATAAGGAGGGAGGAGGGGTGAAGGGAAGGGAGGGGAATGGGATAAAAAAGAAGCAACAAGATATATCATGTACAGGTACAAATTCCCTATTATGAATGTTATCACTAGGTACATCTAAAATGTACCATTAACATAAAATTAAAAAAAAGAAAACTGAAGCCAATAATATCAAGCTGCTTCCTCACATAGTTGAGTCTACAGAAATAGAAAGTATTATGTAAATTGTGAAGCATTGTCTAGATGAGAGCTAAACAAAAATCTTAGTTATGCCACTCATGAGCTGTGTGATATTAGACAGTTTTTTTAACTTTCCCAAGTCTTAACTTGTTTCTTAGTAAAATTAGGAATATAAGAGTATCTACCTCATAAAGCTGTGATGGGGGCTGAATGTGTTAGGACCTTAAAATACGTTCAGTGTGGAACACTTTAAGAATTAAGTGGTTTATATAGATTACCTTCACTGTTTTATCCAGATTAACACAAGTTAGAAAAGAATATGGTGTTTGTGAGAGGGAATATGTGGTTTTATGTAAGGTGAACGCTAAGATAGCACAGTTCTGGGATTAATTTAGAGAGCAAAACCTTTGAGAATTGCTCCTGCAGGCTGGGGGAAAACCAGGGGTTGACTTAGTCACTGTCACCCAAAAGGAAGTAGTCAAGGAAGATCTGCCATGAGCTCAATTTGGTCTTCTATTCTGAGCTGCGTGCCTCCTACCTTCCAAAAGATATGTTTCAGATTAATCTCAAGGAAACAGCTGCTCAATGGTTAAAACTGGAGGGGCATAAGAAAGGGAATAAAAAAACCCATCACATATTTTTCTACTGTAAATTTGTACTTTAGCCTTATAGTGACTGGCTGAGTGCATCAGGAGCTGTGCCTGGGGGATACATGAATCAATATTTGTGTTTACCTACTTGGTAAGATAAACAGCAAGTTGTGTGCGCCTGTGCGAATGTTTCAAACTGAGATTTATACCCACATAATGCTTTGTGTAACAGGTTTTGGGGATGTTTGCCTGAGCATTATAGAAGGTAAAATATACCCACACTGTTTGTCTGTTAGGTACACATGTACTGTAGCATAATGGAATGTGGGTGTGGCTCAGAGTAGCTTGGCATGGGGAAAGCAGGAACCCATCTGTGCATTCACCCACTTTCTAGACGAAGGCAAAATATGTACAGGAGCTTCAAAGCAACAACAGGTGTGCATTTAGGATTTGAAGTTGGCCATGTGAGACAAACTCCTTGTGACAGTGAAATGGAGCAAGTATTGCCTGGTATAGAAAGACACAGGGAATGATCTCCTGATTCAGATGATGAAGAAAACAACAACAGTGGCTGGGGATTTAGCTCAGTGGTTAGAGTGCTTGCCTTGCAAGCACAAGGTCCTAAGATTGATCCCTGGCACAAAAAAAAAAAAAAAAAAGAGAGAGAGAGAGAAAAGATGACAACAATGTTAGTACATATTTGACTAGTCAAAATGGTAGAAAATTGTCACACAACCAAATGGAAAGATGCAGTGTTAGAATTAAGTATGAAAATATAATGAGGATCTTGGCAGGGGTGAAACCTATTGGATGGAATGCCAGCACTGCCATTCAGTGTTGGGAATTGTAACAGACAAAATGCCACAAGAGGTTGTGAAATACACAAATGATGAAGTACAAGTAAAACATTTTGTATGCAACAATAGCCATACTCAAAAATGTGTTTATTATGACACCTCACAAGCTGAACTGAAAGCATTCATAGGTTCTCTGTCCTTTTAGCACAGCTTTATCTTGCAGGATAAAATATCAGGAATGTAAAACACTTATGGATTTGCACTTTGAGTCTGTTGAATAACAATGACAATGAGGAGATTTGATCTCCTTCAAAATTGCCTGAGGTCTGATGACTAAAACACCCACCAGGAAAGAAAAAGAAGTGGTTCTCTGACTGCTATCCACTCATTGTTTGAACAATTTGTAATTGTCAAGAAATTCACACACCATCTGAATATATGACTATTGATGAAGATCGAGTAAAATTTCCTGGTTGCTGTAGCTATAAGCTATATATGCAAAAAACCCTTCAAAATATGCAGAAAAACTTATGCCCTTGTAGACAAAAAGACATGCTTTCAATTTAGAAATTTATCCTGGAATTCAGCCACAAGTTCCTTATTCATATAGCAATAAACCAAATGATGTTGTGAACAGACTTGTTGCTCATCTCCCAAATTAATGGAAATGTGACATTTGACAATTAGTTTACCAGTTTCTAATTGATGTTGCATTTGTTAACAGAGCACAAGTTAACCAGCATAGGATCTGTACACAAGAACAAAGCTGAAATTCAAAAGGAAATGTTGCAATTTCAAAACAGAGAATTGTATAGTACAGTCTTTGGATTTCAGAAAGATGTAACATCGGCCTTGTATATGACAAAGAAAAACAAACTGATACTGCTGATGTCAACATGTCAACATTGCACCATGATGGAAATATTGACAGGAAAACCTCCACAAACCTGAAGGCCTAGATGGTAATTTTCTATAACAAAACCAAAGGTAGAACAGACGTGCGTGAATTGTGCTACAACTATGATGTCACTCGAAACACTAAGCATTAGCCAATATTTGTGTTTTACTCAATCCTAAACGTGTGTTGAATAAATAGTTTGATAGATGGATAAATAGTTTGAAAATAACAAGTGCACAAGAACACTATGCAAAAAAAAACTTATGGAGCACACCAGTGAGCTGGCAGGTGAAGAGGCAGGCCCAATATCACAAAGACTCACTATGACAACAGGAAAAACAAAAAGGTGTCAACTGTGCCCTACAAAAAAAGGACAGGAAAACAAAACATATTTGCTATCAGTGTATGCAAGACGTGTGCATGGAACATGCAGTTTCATGTGTGAAGACCACCTTAAGGGTGACAGTTGAAGCAAAGATTATTTCTTTTTTTTTTCTTTCTTTCTTTCTTTCCTTTTTTTTTTTTTTTTTTTTTGGTGGTACCGGGGATTGAACTCAGGGCCTTGTGCTTGCAAGGCAAGCACTCTAATCACTGAGCTAAATCCCCAGCCCCCCAAAGATTATTTCTGTGGTAGATTGTATTTCATTGTAGTTCACATAGGATTTTATTTCCGTTATCTTTTAGGTTTTGTAAGCAAGTGCATAGCCAATGTGAAAGTGTTGATATCTATTTTAAGCACTCATTGCATATTTGACAGTTTACTTAATTGATATTTTATTTTCCTACTAAATGCACATTGTGCAATATAGTAGGAAGCTCCTGACAAAAGAGGAAGACAAGAAAGGTGACAAGAACAGCCTGGCACACAGGAAAGGAAAGCAAGCGTATATCCTGTCAGTGTCAGTGAGGCATGTGCACGCAGTCGTCATGTGTGAAGAGTGCCTTGGGGGTAACGCTTGAAACAAAGATTATTACTGTGCTAGATTTTTGTTTGTATTTCACTGTAGTTCACATAGGAATTTATTTCTCATGTTATCTATTAGGTTTTGTATGCAATTTACACCGCTGATGTGAACATGCTGATGCTTATTCTAAATGTGCAATACATAAAAATTAATGCTTTATTTTATTGATATTTTATGTTCATGTTAACTACACATTGTATAATATAATAAGAACCTCCTGACAAAACATCAAGACCATCAAGATATCAAATATGTCCTACAAAAAGATCAGGAAACCAAAACACATGTGCTTTCCATGTAAGTGATACGTGTGTATGGAACGTGCTGTTGTCATGTGTGAAGATGGCTTTAAGTGTGATATTGAAGTAAAGATTATTTTTGTTCTAGAGTTATATTGATATTTTCATTGTAGTTCATATAGGAATGTATTTCTGCTATTTTTTAGACTTTGTACACCAAAAAACAGTCAATGTTGAAAATTTTGATGCTTTGTTTATAAACATCCAACAAATATAAAATATTCAGTACTTTATTTTCTGACATTTTCCTTTTAAGTACTCAGTGTTTAATACAATAAATCTCATAAAATTAAAATTAGTAAATCAGCAATTGAAATATTATAAATAATAAGCAAGGATATTATATACCTACGATTCTGCACCTTGCACACGAAATGGGTGTTATGACCTAATATGAAGCCCTGGGCTAAGTTATTAACTTGAAGAAAATCTCCTACTTTCTGTGATACAGTGCTGAAGGTCTGGGCTTGTTGGTTAAACATATCTGGATTTAAATATCATTTGTGCCATTGGCCATCTGTGTGACCATGATAAATCACATTAGTCCTCTCTTTCCACCTCTCTAAAAAGCCTAGATAATGCTAGTACTTGTAATAGTTTCACTAACACATAATACACATTCAGTAAATATTAACTTTTCATTTCCATCCCATCCTTTATTTTTACTTATGAAAAAATGACCAAGTAAGGACAGGCTTGGAGGCATAGGGAATTTTTAAATTTTTGTTTTATTAGTTTGTAGTGTATCACATTTGCATTCCTTGTGGGGATTTGGTATATGTACATAATACATCTTAAGTTCATTTTTATCCCCTCCTCCTTCCTTCCACCTTTTGAGTCCCTTCTTTCTTTGTACATGTTTTGCAGTACAAAATGTTTACATTCCTTGTGTGTACACAATCTTTATTGGCACATGTACATATCACAACTTTATTTTTTCATCCTTTTTCCCTCCCTTCCCTCACCTATCCCTCCATTTTTTTGATCGCTTTTCCTGTTTAGAAAAGTATACCTGCCTACTTTCTATCGTATATCTTCTTTTTGCTCTGTATTTATGCTTTACTTTTTTCATATATGAGAAAGCATGTGATATTTAAACTAGTGTGTCTGCTTTATTGTCTTAATATTATGGTCTCATGATCCTACATATAGCATCCATTTTCCTACATATGACAAAAGGTTACCTTTCTTTAAGGCAGAATAGTACTCCATTATGTGTAAATACATTTTCTTTATCCATTCATCTGTTAATGGACATATAGACCACTTCCAAGATTTAGCTCTTATAAATTATGCTGCTATAAACATAAATATGCATGCATCACTGTGGTATGATGTCTTTAACTTTTTCAGAAAGATACATAGAAATGGAATAGTGGGTCAAATGGAATTTCTAGTTTTGGATTTTTGAGGAATATCTGTACTGATTTCCAAAGTGGTTGTACTAGTTTTTATTTCCATCAACGGTGTAGAAGGGTTTGTTTTTCCCCAAAGCCTCTCCAGCAGTGTTAGTATTGGATTTCTTGATGATGGCCATTCTTTCTGGGGTAAGGTGGAATCCCAATATCATTTTAATTTGAATTTCTGTAACAGCCAGTGATATTGATATATGTATTTATGGGCAATAATGTGTTTCTTCTGTGAAATGTCACTTCATTTCAGTTGCTCATTTTTTGATTGGGTCTTTTATTTTGGGTGGCATAACATTTTTAGCTCTTTATGTGCTCTAGGTAATAGTCCTTTGAGGGATAGCTGGGAACATTGTTTCCCATTCTATAGGTTACCTTTTCACTCTGTTTATTTGTTATTTCTGTTTGTCTATTTGTTATTTCTATTTGTTTGGCTGTTTGGTTATTTATTTGATGTGCAGAAAATTTTTAATTTGATAGAATCCTATTTGTTGATTCTTGGTACTATTTCCTGTGCTTTTTGGAGGCATTTTGTTGGCTTGTCTTCACATATTTCTATTTTTCATTTGTTTGTTTTGTGTTGAGACTTGTGGGTCAATGGTAGTGGAAAGCTTTGCTTCTAGTACAGAGACCTTTTTTGTTAATGTCTGCCTTTCAGTGGTGTATTCTGGGCATGGCTAACCACTGGTCTTTGCCTCTGTCCCAGGATCCAGCTACCTCAGTTTACTTCAACTGAGAGATTGCAGCATATGTTTCCCATGACCCAGTTCTTTTAGAAAGGACCACAGTACTGTTAATGACCCCAAGACAATTTAGATAGTGCCCTCTCAAGAAAACCAATTAACAACAGCTATTTCACATTGGTTATAGTAATAAAATCAGCATCAATTATAGTATTAAATACAAAGAGAATATTGACAACCCCTAAGTACCAATGTCTTACTACATTTGTCCATAGAAGAGAGATATATCACTATAGTGTGAACACTAAGACAAACCAAATATTGACCCACTAGTCATCTACAGTAAATATCTATTAAATGGAACAACTCTACCTCTACTGACAATAGCACAGTATTCAACAGCAGTAGGATAACATTAACTATTTCTCTAGGGGTTCATAAAGTTTAAGGTTTATACTAGTAAATGTGGAAGAGGTGGGAAACTGGAGAATAAAAGTAGCTCCTCGGGAGCAGGTGGGCTCTCATGTGGGTGTGGGGCGCAGCTCTTGCAGTGCAGGTGGGCTCTCTCTAGTGCTGGGGCTTTCTGCCATGCTTGGCCTATCAGTTTTTGAGGTACCCTCCCTCTACCATGGGCTGCCCTGTTCATTTCCCTAAGACTGTTGTTACCATCCAAGTCAAGACATCCCCTTGCTCCTCTGCTGCCCTGCGCAGTGGGGAAACAAAATGTAGGACCAGCTTGGGGTTTGTGGGTGATTCTGCCTTTGCTGTGCTTTGGGTGAGGATCTGCTTATCATGCGGTTGATGGGTGCTACTCCTCCCATGCAGGTCTCTTATTTTTGTGATTTTCTAAGATGAAAGGTAGAAGACTTCCCTCCGAAGACATTAGTCTCATCAAGTAGGTCAATAGACAAGCTCCTTTGTGGCTCCATATTGAGGGAAAACAAAATACGGAGCCAGGTGGCCGTGGCGAGGGCATAGAATCCACCATGTGTGGCTGCTATGATCTTGAGATCATAGACTGAGGTCATACAGAACAGAAGCAGATTGCATGGTTCATGGAATTTGAAGTCAGAACCTGAGTTTTAGTCATAACCCACTCTTTATTAGTTCTGCAACTGAAGAGTTCATTAAGATTTTGCTTTCTTAGTTCCTAAATAAAGATTTGTACTGTTAGAAAATTAGGATGAGTAGATGTCTACAATAGTCACTTTCCCACTGCTGGGTCAAAATATTTGACACCCACAAATATAATGGAGGAAGTTTAATTTCACTCACAATTTCAGACATTTTTAGTCCATGGTAGTAAGCTGGCTCCAAGGCAGAAATGGCATGGTGAAAGGGCATGGCAGAGGAAACCTGATCAACCAATGGCAGCCAGGCAGCAGAGAGAAAAGGAGGAGCCAGGGACAAGGTTACACTTTTCCAGGTCACACTCTAAGTGATCTCCCTCTTCGAGTAAGGTCTCACCTCCTAACACACATTCGTCTATGGAGTTATAAATGGATTAATCCACAAGACTATAGGTGAAAGATTTGAGAATAAAGTCCCTGTAATTTTACCATACATTATGCCTTGAATCTTGATGCCCCCCACCAAAGTCCACTGTGCTCATAGGTTGGGGTTCTCGGAGGTAGCTGCATCTAGGGTGTGTGAGTGTGGATTAAAGGTGTGTGATAACTAAATTAGTGCACTGGTTGGTTTAGCATAGTTCTGGGTGTGGATAATGGAAAGGCCAACCCTGGGTGTGAATGGAATAAAAGGTAAAGGGAGGCATGATGCTGCTGCTTCATGACCTCCTGCCCACCATCCTATGGACTGTTTCTCTTCTGCCATGTATCCTCTGGCATGCCGCCTTGCCTTAGAGCCAGTCGACTATGTACTGAAACCTCTATAAACTGTAATCTGAATTAAACCTTTCCTCTTCTACTTTTGTCCTAGCAACAAGAAAGTAACTAAGACACCACACTAGCACCACAGCTTTTGTTTTCTCCTATTATGTCCAAATCTCTTTTTCCATTCTTAAGTGTTCTTTTTTTTTTTTAATATGGCTCCAATTTATTTATTCACTTAACAATCATATCTGAGTAGTTACTCTGCCAGGCTCCACAGTGTTGGTACATCAGACTTAATTCTAGTATTGCCTAGACCCTCAGAATTCATTGGTTTGGACAGACCAACAGGCATACAAACAAATAACAGAAATATAGAACCCTAATCCTATAATAAAGGGATATATAATGTAGGCACAGACATAGATAAGAGTCTACACAATTTTGTAATTTGAATTTTTTTCCTTTCCCATATGCTATACATAAACATTTTCTCCCTCTGGTGCTATATACTCTTAAAAATAATGATTATCACTAAAGGCTGCAAAATATTTCATCAAGTTAATGAATGTTACCATTACTTAGCCAAAATAATAGCCAACCACCTTAGTGACAGAAGAGTATATATTACTATAAATTTTGGAAAGACCCAAGTACACAAATCATTTGATCACTGGAAAAACAAACTTTCTATTGTACTCCATACTTACTAAACGACTTTATCTAGTCTTAGGTTCCACAATTAAAGGCAAAATAAAGAAAAATAATTAAGGGAATCCTGAATAGAGTGACAAAAGATATTGAGAAGATCTGCAAAGAGAGATTAAAGTAACTGAGCATGGAGAAGAAGAAATCACGGGACTACCGAAAAAATGCCTTCAAATGCACGAGCAGTTGTCCTTTGCCTCCAAAGGCTGGGAGAACATGGATTATTTTTAATATGAACAATTTGGGGCAAATATAAATTAACAACACTTGACTTTGAAAGTTGTTAAACTCTAAGGCAAATGAGAGGTCTTAGAACTTTCTTCTCTGAAGTTATTTTACATAGGACAAATTTTCATCTATCTGAGACAGTCTGAGCATGGACCTGAAATTATACAGTGGGTGTGGTACCCCTTTAAGATTTCTTGCTTTCTTGCTGGGTCTGTACGAAATGTCTTCTTAAACTGTAAAGGATTGTGCAAGTCCAATCTTCTAATTTATTGATTTTTAATCGCCAAATAAAAATTATATATATTTATTATGTACATGAGGTTTTGAATACTTGTACATTGTGAAATGGCTAAATTGATCTAATATATACATCGTCACACATGCTTATTCTTTGTAGGGAGAACACATGAAATCTACTCCCAGAAATTGTCAAGAATATAATACATTGTTATTAACTATCATTAGCGTGTTGTTTCATAGATTTTTTTGAACTTATTCCAACCTAACTGAAATTTTTATCTTCTGAGCAATATCTACCTAAATCCTTTCCCCATCCCAGCTGCCAACCCTTGAAAACTACCATTCTGCTCTCTACTTATATGAGTTTGGCTCTTTTAGACTCTACATGTAAGCAAGATCATGTGGTGTTTGTCTTTCTGTGTCTGAGTTATGCCATTTGATATAATGTCTTCCAGGTTCACACATGTTGTCACCAATGACTGTATTTTATTCTTTTTAAGGCTGAACAGCATTTCACTTTGTATGCATACCACATTTTCTTTACCCTTGAGAGAAACTTAGGTTGATTCTGTATCTTGGCTATTGTGAATATGCTGTGATGAACAATGGAGTGCAGGCATCTTTCCCACATGTTCATTTCAATTACATTGGATAGGTACACAGAAGTGGGATTACTGAATCCAGTTTACCAAGTACTATTTATGAAAAAGATGTACCTTTATCCGTTGTATGCTTTTGGAAGCTTTGGACAAAATAATTTCATTTTGCATGGACTTTTTTCTGTATTGTCTATTTTGTTCCACTGGTCTATGTGCAACACTTAGGTTTACATGTACACATCTTCTAGTTCTTAAATTCCTTCACTACATGTTGTGTTGGAAACAAATAAGATTTACTTAACTTTTGCACAGATAGGCAATCATAGAGAAATCATTCTGTTTTATACAGTAGCCCAGGATGATGGCCACAAGTGGAATCAATGTTTTCCTACTTTGTCTTTGTTACTATTGGTAATCCTAGCATCCGATGAATTGAAAATTCCTCCGTGATCCTGTCGCCATCGAATTTTAGGTTCACTCATACAGTAACATCTATTTTCCTGAGCCCTAATTGTCTCTGCAGCCACCAAAAAGTTTATCATTAATTCAGTATCAGTCAGGATCATCTCAGATTATTTGCAGCACTATTTTATAAGAGGTGCAGCTTCAGTAATTTAGTGGTTTTCAGTCTTCAAAATCTCTTTTTGATTTTAAAGATTAATGTTTTAAATTATTAACAACTTTGAAACAGTCAGCATTAGACTATTGGCTATTGACAGTTATCTATTAGATAGGTTGTTCCTGTGCATCTCAAGATATTTTATACCGCTGTTCTCCTTCCAATCTATTCTAGTGATATTCACCTGTTATTATGACAATTAAAGGTGTTTCCCCATTTCCAAACACTCCCCCTATACCTCATTGAGAAATATCAGTAGATCCTCAACCAGTTACTTTCTTAGTTTAGGGGTAGGCAGGAACTTTCTAAGGTGTTGGATTTTGTTGTGCTTTGCTTGTATCCGGTCTCCAAACAAAACAGAGTCTTAGACTTTTTCTCTTGTGTAGCTATTTATGAAAATATGATACTCTACATTCTCTCTCTGGTAGTAACTCCTAATTTACTCTGATACTTAATGAAAACTGAATTTATCTTCCTCAGTGGCTTATCATTGAAAGTAGTCTATAAGTAGCTCACAGAAAGCAGTGTAGTGTGGTCTAAAAAACAGAGATTTGGTGATCAGATCTTTGTTCAACCTGTGGCTGTACTTCTTATGAACTATGCCACTTGGGCAAGTTATTTAGCCACCTGGAGCTTCAGTTTCTTCAGCTATAAAAATGAGAATAATGCCTTATTGAATTGCTGTGAAGGTTGAATTAATGAATGCAAAGCCCTTGATAAGTGTAGTTTCTTTCTATTAATTCTGAGGAGCGTGTTTCCATGGGCAAGTAGGAGAAGGTAGTTCACAGAAGCTAAGGTGGAAATTCTCAAGAATTGCTCCCAGTTGCAAAGAAAATCAAAGGTACTGAACTTTAGATCTACCTTCTGTGGAGCTGCCTTAGAGAAGACAGAGGCTTAAATGCTCCAAGAATGACTTTTATCCTGAAAAGCAGTTACCTAAATCAATAGGCATATTGTTGATTTCCTTTAGGAAGGAAAGAAGAATCTCTCTGAGATGAAAGCCTCATACATCTTCATAAGCAAGCAGCAATAGTAATTTGGAAATATAAATTATATCGGGGCCCCCTTTCCTCTTGCTATGTCTCAGAGGTTTTAATCCAGTCCCACATTAAGAGTTAGTGGTTCATGATCAGGTAGCCAAAGGCACTGTGGAGCTCTTAGTAATAGCTAACAAAGAGAGATCATCATGACTTGAGTGACAGTGTTACATCCAAGGGTGGACAGCTTGCCAGACCGTGTCACAGCAGGTCACTGATCTGATGAAAATGTTGCTCTCTGTGATTTCAAACCTCACACCAGTAAAGAACTAAAAAAAAAAAAAAAAAAAAAAAAAAAAAAAAAAAAAAAAAAAAAAAAAAAAAAAAGACAAAGTGTAGTATAACGAAAGATAGTTTATGGGAGGGTTAAAAAAAAAAAAAGAATGAGATGGTATGGGGCTAGTGTCTTTCCCATCCCCTAGGAGGGCACTTATCAGTATCTGATCTGTTGCCTTGACTGTCTTTGATCCTAACCGAGGCCTTCTGGCCATTTAGTTTTTCCCTCTTTCTTTGTAATAACTGAAGGAGGGGCCTACTGGGAAGGAAGCTTACTTGATGATTAAGTAAAGGGGACATGTGGGTATGTGTGTGTCTGGTGTAATACTACACTGATGTTAAAGTGACAACATACATACATGTGTATATGCATATGTTGAGGCTAAAACCTCCCCAACTTACCCGGCATAAGGGTGAGCGGCGCCCAAGAACGACAAGAGACCAGGTTCGATGCAAAAACAACAAGCTATTGTTCAAACAGAGCTCTGGGCCAATACATACCCCTCACACAGGAGGCATAGGTAATGGCCCCAAACTACAGGAGTGTGGGGTTTTTATGAGGTAGGGAACAGGCTCGGGAAGGGGAGGGCGTGCGTGGGAAAGGAAAGTGTGGCGGCACATGATTGGTCCTCGCGTTTATTCAAACTTGAGCAGCCCTTCCTGGCGGGCTTCTTTTGGCGGGCTTGTATAACTGCCTGGCGGGCTTCTTCCTGGAGCCTTGGGGGGGGGGTGCTGCAAGGTGGAGGCTTTTCCTGGAACAAAGAACTTCCCGGCACAGGGTCATAAAAAAGACAGACACACGTGACCACATCCTGGAGCTTTTGCAGACACAAGTGACCGCATAAAGAACTTCACATTTTGTACAAGTTTATCAGTGTGTTGTGCCTTTTCACATAGGGGTGTGTGTGTGTGTGTGTGTGTGTGTGTGTGTGTGTGTGTGTGTGTGTGTGTGTATCTTACATACTAAATAAGACTCCTGTCTGGTGGGTGAAGGGAGATGACTTCCTTCGTATTTGTGTTACCTGGTGCTTCTCCCAAGTCTCTGAAGTCTAGCTAGCTTTTCCCTCCTTTGTTTTTCTAATTACCCTAACTACCCTAATTGCAGCACCTACCTGTGAGGGTAGAAACTGCTTTTAGTAAGTTTGCCTATCTTTTTAAATAAAGCTCAGTGAGGACTTTATCCCATCTTTCCCTACCTACAGGGCCCCCTGCCCCGACAGCATCAATGGAGAAACCCTCCAAAATATGTACCAGGGAAAAGCAGGTATCCTTAGTCAGGGGCTAAAAAGAAAGCCTAATACTTTAGGGACAGGGGTCCCTATAGGTAGGGAAAAGAAAGGGTAAAGGCCTCGGCAGACATTAAACATTAAAGCAGCTACATTCCAACAGTTAAAGAGACAAAGGCAAAGAGACTAATTCCGGGAAGGCCCCAGGTAATCTGATTAACAAACAGAAAACAGACTCCCTTTTGACTCTTACATCTCCATTAACTAGCCCTAAGGCACCCACCCATAAGTTTACCCTCTGCCAAAAGACAAAGGTCACTGAGCTGAGGGAAATCAAGGCAGAGGTGACAGACAAGCCCAAGAGCCAATCAGATTCCAAGGGCTGACCTAAGGGGGAAAACCTCAATAAAAAGGGGCTACAACGAAGGCCCCACAGTATTTCACTTTCAAATGCTCCCTACTCTTCGAGTAGCTATCTATCATCTCCTTTTCCCCCTTTTTCACCATTTTAAATAAATTGTCCTCTAAATAAATTGTCTTCTCTTAATTTAAACTCGGTTTCTTTAATTCTTTACTGTAGTTGGGTTTACAATCACCGGGAATTGCATTTTCTAGCAGGGCAGCAGGTCACAGTCCACCTCCAGACATAACAATAGTGGAAGGTAAATGAAAAGAAAAACTCACTGGACCAAAAATCCAGTGTCAGATTTTTGGTAAGAGGAAGCCAGACTGAGGTAGGAATAGGGAGTGGCTAAGGCTGGCTGGCAAGGGAACATAACCTGGGGAATGGCCTAGACCTGATGTCAGCCTGAGACATGATTTTTCAAGCACCAGCTTTCACCTGGACTGTAGGGAGTTCTTGCAAGATTCCATGGGAACTCCATTCAATAAATAGAAGCAATAGCAGAAGCTCGCTTCTCTTCTTTTCCACAGAGCCGGGGAGGGGGCTCTCCCTTTTCCCTTCCATGGAAGATGGTGGCTGCAGACCCAGCACCCCCGCTATCATGCCTGTCTCATGGTAACCCCTACCGTGCCTTATAGGCCTGGTACACATTTTGCTGTTTCTATTGTTATGCCCAGTGTCTTAGTTACTTTTCTCTCATTGCTGGGACAAAATACCTGACACCCAAAGTTAGGGGAAGAAAGGTTTATTTGGCTCACAGTTTGTAGAGGTTTCAGTCCACAGTCAGCTGGGTCCGAGACAGGGTGGCATGGCAGACAGGCAGAAGTCAGCAAGGTAGGCAAGGACGCAAACACGCAGCTAAACAGCTTCTTCCTGTATCTTATATCTTATCCAGGCTACCTGTCTTTAGGGTGGGCAGTACTCCCACCCTTAATCCTAATACCCTTAATCTTAGTGTCACACCCCTGCTCCCACTCTAGATCCAGCTACCTTTTACCACATGAGGCTTTGGGGGGACATTTAGACACAAACCATAACACCCAGCTTTCCTTTTTTTCTTTTCTCTATGCTGTTAAATAAAACTTTAGAACTACTTTTTGCCCCCCTCATTCAATTCTTTGCTTGAGAAGGGGAAGAACTCAGGAATATCAGGACCCACCCAATAACAAGACCGCTCCTGAATCACAGCACCCCACTCACTCCAGATCCAGCATACACACCATCTTGGTAGAGTGTTGGGTTGAGAGGGAGCTGGCATCTACCTCAGAGGTGTGGAATAGGCTCACAATTACTTAAGCTTCCCCACTGGGTGGAGGATTATTATCGAAAAGCCAGTGTTTCTGAAAAACTGAAAGCTGGAGAACAGTGTATAAGACAACAGGGACACATACTTGGTGTTATGTCCGGAGATGGACTATGAGCTGCTGCGCCGCTGGAAAATATACTTCCTGGGGATCATAAACCCAGCTACAGTAAAGAAGTAAAGAAACTGAGTTTAAATTAAGAGAAGACAGATTATAGGGAAGACAGTTTATTTAAAAGTGGTTAAAAAGGGGAAAAGGGAGATGATAGCTACTTGAAGAGTAGGGAGCATTCAAAAGCAAAATACTCATGGGACCTTCCTTGTAGCCCTTTTTTATTGAGATTTTTTCCTTGGTTCAGCCCTTGGAATCTGATTGAGTCTTGCACTTGTCTGTCACCTCTGCCTCAATTTCCCTCAGCTCTGTGACTTTTGTCTTTTGGTAGAGGGCAAATTTATGGGCAGATGCTGTAGGGTCAGGTTCTATAGATGTAAGGATCAAATAAAGGGGGAGTTTGTGTTCTTTATGTTAATCAGATCACCTGGGCCCTTCTCAGAACCAGTCTCTTTATCTCTTTAGCTGTTGGAATCTAGCTGCCTTTATGTTTCTAACTATTTGATTATAGCTATCTGGCTTTTAGAGTCTGGCTATAGAGGTCAAAATTGTCTATTAATTTTGAATAACATCTAGTGAGGCCTTTACCCTATCTTTCCCCTACCTATGGGGACTCCTTTCCCTATATTCCCCACCTAAGAAAAACGTCCAAATTTTGGGGGGGAACTGGGCGAAGACTGGTCTGGCTTCTTCGAGCTCAATGGGGTTGTAGTTGGGGAGGGGTGGATAGGAATCTTAGCAGGGAGGTTTTTTCCAATGGGCTTTGGCAGAAGGTGTCTGACAGCTTTATAGTGGGTATCATCTGTATGACCACTTAGGGTTTGGCAGCCTCTAGGCAAAAAAAAAAAAAAGGAAAAAGAAGGTCTAATAACACTTGTAACAAGCTGGCCCTTAGGAATTTTTGGCAGGGGTCAGTGATTGGAGATTTTCCCTGTATGTCTGGCTTAAATTATTATTATTATTTATACCTTTAGCTATGTCCTCCTTTTGTTGGACGTTCAAGAACAAGTTAAGAGGAGAACTTTGTCAATCATAATAATTTACCTCCCAATATGTCAAGGTCAGTCAAGTCTCCTCAGGCATGCCTTTGGGGCTATGAGCGGAGCCTCTTAGCTCTTAATTCATCCTCTGCAAAAGTGTCATCGGCCAGAATGGGTCATGGCCTGTGCTAGACCATGTTGTGCTCCTTGGAAACAGGGGAAGTTTTCCCCTTAGTGACCCTCCTTCCGTGAAGATGCACACTGGCTGACTCTTGTTTGATCTCAGGGGCCTAACAATCTCCTTGCTCAGGAGGTCGTGTGACTCATCACGGTTGCCTTGTAGTAAGGCCCTCTTATGTCCTGGGTCCTTACTGACCTTGGAGGGTCAGGGCCAAAATATTGGTTGTCCACTTAAGCCAGTTACCTTTTAGTTTCAGTCCCCCAGACCTTAGTTGTTGAACAGCCAGAGAGAGAAGATAAGATTTATTTGGTGGTATAGTGGGAGCAGTTAATTTTATGCCTTTGTTTAGCTATCTAGTCTATCATATTGCTTTAAATCTGAAGAAGACAAAAGTAAAGAGCCAGTTAAGCATGTATGGGCCAAACAGTAAGACCAGCAAAACTATTATTGATATTGCCAACAATTGTTTTTACCAGGAAGAACTAGTGATGGCCTCCCATAAAGAGGGTAAAGAAAAGGTCTAAGGAACTTTAGAATCTGACATAACATTAACCTGTCATCTAACATCTTGAACAACCATCGGGATTTTAGCAGGGGAATCAGTAATGTATATATAAAATTCACTTTTATAATCACACAAGTTCTTCCTTGTGCTCTTGTTAGGATGTCTAAGTCCTGGGTCTATTTAAGAAGTTGGTAAAGGGACCTGGCCGGCATCTGTAAGATCTAAGACAGAAGAGAAGCTGACTGAGGCTGGAATCTCTGTCAATAAAGTATAGGGCCTGGGCACAGCTGAATGTAGAGGTACCACAGCCTCATTAATGAGGTGCAGGTCTTGAAGAAGTTTCTACTTACTGGGCCCCTCTGACCAATGATGTGAGTATTTATTGGTGCTGACAGCCTCTCAGAAGAGTCTATTTAAGTAGTAAAGTAGTCTTTAGAAAAGATAATAATTATTTTAGAACAATTATCTCAAAATTAGTTCTTAGATAACAATTATAAACTTTTACAGGTTAAAAAAAAGAGATCAATAACCATATAGCATTCTAGTATGACAATCGTGATGACCTTATTATTTCTGAAACACACCAAAATGTCCCATCTTAGTATAAAATAGTTCTAGTCAGTTGCCATATCTAATTATCAGATAGGAAATCACATATAGAAATGTATTACTTAATTCATTATTTTTTAATAAGACAACAAAGTTATTAATGTCTAACCTTTAATTTTTAGTGTGATATTGTCTGGACATTTTAGTACCTGAGTATTTCTAAGTGTTATGACACATATAAGATATTATATAAGCTTTGAAACAGAAAAAATTATCATTTGCTAGTTGGGCTCACATTGGCTTGACATCTACCTCTTTTTACAAGTAGCAAGATCACAAGTAAGAGAAAGGCTGATATCTGAGTTCAGAAGAAAAAAAAGCTTATAGCCATGAACAATCTTAGTTTTGTATTTTTGAAAACCTGTACACGTAGAAAGCATGAATATACTTAGTACACCATGGAATCAGCAATGACAAGTGTCACAACTATTTAGAAAGCTTCCCCTCTTAATTTAGTTTTATAGAGTATCTTTTAATAAAAGAACCTCAGTGTTTTATCTATAGAAAACGTAACCAATGTAAAACATCATAAGATGATGGCATCCAATGTAAACATTACAAAAACATATTTAGGACTTAACCCTTTGTTGATAACTAATGTAAACATGTTAATAACAGCATTTATTGGGGTGTGTCTCTCATAAGGCTATGGAAATTACTGGGAGTCCCATCAGTGAACAAAGACTGGAATAATTGTTTTCCAGGCAGCTGCTTCTTTATTCACCAAGGAGTCTTGTCCAGCAGTTTTCCCAAGCCTAAGGAGTTTGTGTTTAGTTAATTTCTCAGATGACTTGTGAGAACCAGATTATTAACAATATGTCATTTTTTTTTAACCAATGAAAGACTCTCAAATTATTGTATATAGACAACAACAGGCATTGCAAAAGGTATTGTAAAAAACACTATTGATATGACTTTGATTGACTGACAACCTGGATTGAAGCATGTCTTTAACCTAAATGACATTTATAAGCCATCTTAAACTGTAGACATAAATATTTTAACCCATGTAACCTATCTTTTCCATGGAAATTTCAAAAGGCAAAAAAAAAATCATTGAACTCAAATAAAACAGCTGTAGATCTTGTAACTGGGCATTGGAACCAAATTTGGACAGACAGACAGACAGACAAGTACACATAAGACAATTGTTTATAAGTCAGAGTGCACTCAAATATATCTGGCCATGGCCTTTTATGAATCAGGCATAACTATTCCTTAGCTCATGACATAACCCATATCTGGAGCTCCTTTTTTCCATCTCTCTGTGCCTGTGCTCTTTTGAAGGAATAAATGGGGGGGGCTCTCTAGGTTGTGTTCTCAACTTGTTGGGGCCCCACAGTTGGATCCCTCTCCACTCGAACAAGGGGAGGAGACTGGTCCCAAAGTAGACAATTGATAAGGGTCAGTTTAACATTGAGCCACCTACTCAGGGTGTCTTTAAGTACAAAGAACAACTGGACATAAGCTATTTCACTCTCTTTTATCTCCCTTCTGTAAAACAGTTCTAATTGGTGTATGGTGTTCTAATTTATAGCCCCCTGTACTTAGCCATCATTTCTGATCTGACAAGGGATAGGCCAGCCGTGCTGTAACATAGTAAAAGACATGGGCCTTCCGTTTTAAACTCTGGGGATTTAAATCTCTCCAGTGTCTAAGAAGACATTCTAGGGGTGATCCTGGTGGAATGGCTGATGTCCAGTCCCCATCTAAAGGAAGAGAAAGACGAAAGTAAGGGTCACTTTTACACCCACTGAAGTGCAAAAGATCCCCCGCTCATTGAAGTGGGTGAGAAAGCCTGTCTAGGGTTTAGCCCACCCTGTAGTAGGCTTTACCTAGGACATCTCTGCTCCTGCCTAAGGTGGAAGAAAGCCTGTCTGGGACTCAACCCGGTAAAGGTATCTACCCAGAACATCTCTCTTCCTGAGGAAAGCTCCTCCTGAGGACGCCTGTCTGGGATTCAAATCCATGACATCTTCCTCTCAGGGCACACAACAAAGAGGGAGTTCAAGTGCCTGGAAACTTGAATCCCTCACTGGCCACTACCTTCTTACCCACTTATGGATTTAGGCCAGCACCCCCCTGAGGTCTACCTCCCTGTGGAATTGGACCAGGGCCTTTATAAACCCTCTTACAATGGTACCTGTGTTATACCTCAAAGGGAGAGAGCACAAGGAAGGCTCCTTTAAAAGAGCTTGAGCAAGATCTTAATACCGAATCCATGCTTTTTTAATTTTAATGGCTATATCCTCTGAGGTGAGGGGTGGCGTCTTTGTAACCTAAGGGCAAGCAACCAGCTCACAGTTATCCCCCAGTAGGGGGCAGGATCAAACAAGCATTTCAAGCCTCCAGAAGGGGTCCCAGACAGGGCCTGCTTTAAATATTTGAGTGAGCTGACACAAGAGATAAGAACATTGGAAATCCTAGCCTGTGGGGAGATGTAGGGACAAATAGAGATAGGCTTTATCTAAATTTACCCTGAAAAGCTTATGACCTGGTATTTATGTTTAAGGAACTCACAGGTTAAAGTCTGTATCCATTGTCTAGCAATCACAAATTACATTGTTAGTAAAGGCATATTCATCAGTGCATTCCCCATTCCCTCCCCCACACAGGAGAATCAAATCTAGGGGTGGGGAAAAGGGAGGACTGGGAAGTTGGAGCCTTCTCTAAGAGTGAGAAAAGTGAGAAAAAAAAGTGAACCATTGGACTCCTTCTAGGCATAAGTCTATAGACTTCACCAAGTCCCACGGATGGCATCAACCGCCACTTGATAAGCCACTTGTATCTGCATGGCTCAGGACATGATCCCAGCCACCCAAAAAGGGCAGCCACGGCTTTCAAGCAGACTGAGTTTATGTCCTTCAGTTCAGAAAAGGAGAAGAAAGGACAGCTTAGAAATCCTTCCTATAAAATCAAGTGTTTTGGCCCATATATGTGCTGTTTATGGAAATATCTCCCTCTAGTATCACCTAGACATTGGTTTTTTCCACTGTGTCTCAGGTTCAGTCTCCTGAGCCTGCTGGCCAGGAGTCTGTGTTAAGGACAACTGGACTGGGCATGTCTTCATGTATGTCCTCCTGGACGAGCAAGATCTCAAAGTCTCATCTGCCCCAGAGACGGGGTATGTATTTCTCTTGTAAAATGACATTCCTATCTTTGGCACCCTTATAGGCAGGTACTCATAATCTGTGGACTTAACTAGAAAGTTTCAGTTGTAAAGGAGAAAGGCTAACCCAAAACTTTTAGGGTTCCTCCCTCTCTGATCTTTAGCAGAAACATGCCTCAAAAAAAAAAAAAAAAAAAAAAGGAGAACAAAAAGCGACAGGAAAAGGTTGGAATAAGAGACCAGCAAAGAAAGGTTTCTTCTCAAGCTCCTGGTGGGTTAATTAGGCAGCCCACTCATGAGTCATCACTCACAGCCTGGGAAGGCGGGAGAAGGGAATCTCAAGAGCTAAATTACCTCCCCACCAGCTGAGATCAAACCAGAAAGGAAACAGGCAATGCTGTCTCGACATTCCTCTCCATGCATGTAGAGGGGGCATCAGGCCAGACTGTCCCAGTGAAACTGAGGTAGGAATAGGGTGTGGCCTGACCTGGCTGGGGAGTGGCCTTGACCTAACATCAGCCTGGGGCATGAAATTCAGATCGCCCCTCTTCTCACAGGATCAAGAAACTCTCAGGAGAACAGAATCCAGATAAATGTGAATGGCATCCACCAGCTCTGCCCTTCTCTCCCTTTTTGCCTTGCGTGCTTGCCCTTTTGCCCCCTCCCCCCTAGCCCATGCTCTAGCTTTAGATCCCTAGCCTCCTAGGCCTTCTCAGATTCCTAACTGCAGCAGAGGCTGGTTATTTTATCCACCTGGCCAAACCAGTGTCCCTTTTGTTACTTAAATAAACTTCCTTAATGCCCTAAAATTCGCTCCTGCAATTCATTGCCTGTGCGAATAAAGAAACTGGAAATATACTTTCTGAATTCCCCTTCCCCTCTGTCAACAAAACCTGTCCTCTGCTTTAAGAGCGTGGCAGCTGCTCTAAGAGCACTTAACTAGCTGACAGAGTGGCCACTGTTTATTTAAATTCTGAAAGAGGCAGATAAAAACCTGAGCTGTCTAAAGACACATAAAATAAAAACCATTACATAGCATATTACTAAGTCACAATTTGGTTAGTATCAAATGACCACTACAGAGCAATGTAACATTACTTTCCAGTTGCAATCCCAAGCTAGTGAAGCTGCCAATATGAGTTGCAGTGGAAACTGAAAATAAATACCTTCCCTCTTTTTTCTTGAAAGCCAGGGTTCCAGCCTTCCTATAGCCGCCCTCAATGGGAGCCAGTTTAGAGGGTTGGTTCCAGCTAATCTGTGGCCAGCAACCCTGACACTGGTCACTTAGGTATTCAGATGTCTTCTCCTATTAAGTTTCTGACTGACGCACCAAAATGTTACATCTGGAGGTGGACTGTGAGCTGCTGCCCCGCTAGAAAATGTAATTCCCGGTGATCGAAAACCCAGCTACAGTGAAGAATTAAAGAAACCGAGTTTAAATTAAGAGAAGACAATTTATTTAGAGGGCAATTTATTTAAAAGTGGTGAAAAGGGGGGAACAGGAGATAAAAGATAGCTACTCAACGAGTGCAGAGCATTCAAAAGCGAAATACTCGTGGGCCTTTTGTTGGAGCCCCTTTTTATTGAGGTTTTCTCCTTGGGTCAGCCCTTTGGAATTTGGTTGGCTCCTGGGCTTATCAGTTATCTCTGCCTCAATTTCTCATAGCTATGTGATTTTTTTCTTTGAAATTATGGGTGGGTGGTTTAGGATCAGGTTTTGTAGATGTAAGAATCAAAAGGGGGAGTTTGTGTTCTTTATGTTAATCAGATTACCTGGGGACCTTCCCGGAACAGTCTCTTTGCCTTTGTCTCCTTAACTGTTGGAATCTTGCTGCGTTTATGTTTCTAACTACTTCATTATAGCTGTCTGGCTAATAGAGGTTAAAATTGTCTATTAATTTTTAATAACATAT
>PVJO010025915.1:0-21967 GCA_004026905.1 Hystrix cristata
CAGAGTGCGGGCAGCCCTGCATCAGGTTTGCTCCTCTGCCTCATAGTAGGCAGACAGGCCTCCACTTCAGAGGCTGACAGCCAAGAAGGCTTGGCATCCTGGAACTCAGAAGGGACCCCATGGCCTGAAGTCCCCACCTCTCTGTCAGAGACAACTTCAGGACTGTTTCTACCTTGCCCTGATACAGGGAGTCTCGGAGACAGCTGCTAAGAGTGGCTCCTAGAGAGCACAGCCTTCCCTGACCTGTGCTCATGCAGGCCGACACCAGCAGATACAAAGGAACAGACATGTCCTTATCCAGAAGGGAAACTCAGTGCAGTACATGGATTGAAATTCTAGGTAGTGTGTATGGAATTAACATAAGGGAAGGAATTAAGAAATCAGCAATGAGAGAAATCTGCAAAACCTGCAATAAGCGGAAATTACAACACACTCATGAATAGCAAGTTAAATCTTAAAGGAAAATTAGAAATTATCTTCCGAGTAATGAAAATGAAAACAAATCCCACCAAAATTTATGGAATGCAGCTAAGCAGGCTTCAGAGAGGTTTATATCTGCAAATACTGATAATGGAAAAAAAAAGAGGCAAAAATGTATAAATAACAACTTGTCACATTGAAAAAAAGAATAGGAAACTAAACTTTAAATAAACACAAAGAAGGAAATAATCAAAAGTATAACAGAAATCAATGGAAAATAGAAGAATGATAGAGAAAGATCAATAAAACTAAAACCTACTTCTTTGAAAAGACAAACAAAACTAGCCTTTCACTAGACTGACCAAGAGAAACAGAAGACTCAAATTAGTAAAATCAGAAACAAAAGAAAGAACATTATTACCAATTTAAGGAAACGATAAAGGAACAATATGACTATTGCTGGTGCCAATAAATTCCACAAATGAAATAAATACATTGCTAGTAAAGTTTTCAAAATTGATTGAAGAAGAAAAAGAAACAAGTATAACAAATAAAGACTGTAAATTAGTAAATGAAACAAAAAGAGACACAGAGAAAGGCCAAACACCAGATAGTTTCACTGCTTAGTTCTTTGAAACATTTAAATGAGGCATGAGCCAGGAAGGACCCAGGGACCTGGCATGGCCCACCCCCACCCAACACTGCCCCCGCTCCTGGGGTCTCCACTGCACGGGACAACAGAGGTGAAAACCAAGTCGGCCAAGCTGATTGAAGAAGAGGCCAACACACAGGAGGAGAGTTTTGCCTCAGGACTGCAGAGGACTTCCGGGAAGATGGCGGAGAGGAGAGGAGGAGAGTAAGAGCCTCTCCGAGATTTGTTGTCCACACACTGGAATATAGCAATTTAGGGAAGAGAAGAAGGAGGGAAGCGTGTTCTCAGGACCCAGCAGGGAGCTGAAGCAAGAGTTAAAACCCACGGGGAAAGCAAAAGGAGAGACCGGGACTGCAGCATTACCCTACCACAGAGATTGGGTGAGAGACACTCTTGGGAGATAGGCACAGAGAAGGGGAGAGCTAAACAGGCATCTCCTGAGACTGCTGGGATGCCTGAGATCAGACCAGGAAGATCAAAGGCCTGTATTCTGTCGTGAGAAGCCAAGTTCGGAGGGTGAAATTGTCCTGGGGTTGATCTTGAGGGATAAGGCAGTTCGTCTAGTGGTATGTTTGAGCTCTGGCACTGCTGCCTACATCCAACAGAAATAAGTTGTCTGAAGTACTACAAGTCAATATACAGAGGGTCTAACTGTTTTCACTAAAATCATAGTCCTCTCTGTTCTGGATAAGTGAGGTTAGTGAGTGGTTCCTAAAGTTTGCCAGTGTTCAATTGACTTTTGATGCTGTTGTTGTCACTAAGTTTTCTACTGTAGCTAAGGTAACATAGTAATGGCTGACAACTGCTTTTCTCTCCATGCCAGTACCCGATTTCCTGGGCCTCATAAGCAATAAAAAACTGACATACATGCACACAGGAACATGGAAAAGCAAGGCAACCGATGTTGTCACTAGGGTGGTCATAAGTGTCTTTAATCAGATTGAGATGAGGTCCTTCTATACCTATTTTCTTCATGGTCTTTTTAAATCATGAATGGGTGTTGGAGGTTTTCAAAGCCTTTTTCGGCATCTCACTGAGTTCATTGTATGATTTTTGTCCCTGCTTCTGTTATTTGATGAATTACACGTATTGATTTGCATATGTCAATCCATATGTTGAACCCTGGGAGAAAGCTACTCCATCTAGGTGTATGATCTTTTTGATGATTTGTCACATTCTCTTTGCCAGTATCTTGTTGAGGACTTTTCCTCTATGTTCGTGAGAGTTATTGGCCTGTAGTTCACTTTTTTGGTTGATTCCTGGTCTGGTTTTGGGCTGAGTGTAATGCTAGTTTCCAAGAATCATTTTGGAGCTACTCTTTCCTTCTCAATTTCACTAAAGAGTTTGAGAAGTACTGGCACCAGTTCTTCCCTGAAGTTCTTAGAGAATTTGTCAGTGAACCCCTCAGGTCCCAGGCTTTTCTCAGTTAGTAGTTTTGTCTTTAATTACTCCTTCAATTTCATTGCCTATTATTGGTTTATTGAGGATTTTTAAGTCCTCTTGTTTTGGTTTTGGTAATTCATATATATATATATATCCGAATCTCTTCATTTCTTTTGAATTTTCCAATTTTTTGGCACACAGGTTTTGTACAGTAGTTGCAAATAATCTTCTGGGCACAGTAGTGCCCATTGTGACTTCACTTTTTCTAATTTCTAATTGCATTGATTTGTGTCTTTTCCTTCATTTTTTGGATAAGATTGGCTAATGCTTTGTCTATTTGGTTCATTCTTTAAAAGAACCAGCTTTTTAATCCATTGATTCTTTAACATTTTTTAGTCTCCGTTTTCTTGACTTGTGCTCCAATCTTTGTAAGTTCTTCCTTTCATTTGGATTGTTCTTGTTTGTCTAGAACTTTGAGGTGTATCATGAGGTCATTTATTTGGGCTTGTTGCAGTTTTCCGAGATGGAATTCACAGCTGTAAATTTTGCTCATAGAACTGCATTAATTGTGTCCCATAAGGTCTCTTATGTCGTAGTGGCATTAGCATTTAATTCTAGGAAATATCTTACTTGTTCCGTAATTTCTTCTGTGACCTATTGATTACTCAAGAGTACGTTGTTTAATTTCCATACTTTTGCATGATTTCTGTGGTTTCTTTTGCCATAGGTTTCTAGTTTCGTTGCACTGGGATCAGATAATCTGCATGGTAAAATTTTGATTCTTTCATATTTATTAAGCATGTTTTATTAGCTAGTATGTGGTCTATTTTGGAGAAAGCACCATGTGCTGCTGAAAAAAAATTGTATTCTGTTGATGGTGGGTTGAACACTTTCTATATATGTATTAAATTCTTTTGTTCAAAGGTTTGATTCAACTCTGGTATTTCCTTTTGGCTTTTTCAGTTGATCTGCCTATTTGTGATGATGGACTATTGAAGTCCCCCACTATAATCGAATTGCTGTTTGTCTGATCTTTTATGTTTACTTTATGTTTATAATGTTCACTTTATGAAGTTGGGTGCACTGTTATTTGGTTCATTTACGTTTCTAATTGTTATCTCTTCCTGTTGAATAGTTCCTTTAACCAATATGTAGTGTCTTTCTTTGCCTCTTTTGATCACTTTTGGCTTAAAGATTATTTTCTCTGAAAATAGGACAGCTACTCCTGATTCTTCTTGGCTCCCATTACACTGAATATTGTTTTCCATCCTCTGCTTTTTATCTATGAATCTATTTAGGCATTAAATATATTTCTTGTTCAGTGCGTACTGTTGGATTTTGTTTCTTGATACATTCTGCTCATCTGTGTCTTTTGACAGGTAAATTAAAGCTATTTACATTGATAGTTATAACCGATAGGTCTTGACTTATTCCTGTCATTGTATTATTTTCCACCACTTGCTGTTTTCCTTTCTTACCCTTCTGTTTAATTGCTTGACCTAAATGTTTGGTCTATTAGACCTTTGGGCATTGTTAGCTTCATTGTATCTTTCCAAGATATCTTTGAGAAATTTTTTGAGTATTGGTTTGGTGCTCATGACTTTCTTTAGGTGCTCTTTATCTTAAAATTTATTTCTCCATCAATTTTGAAAGATAATTTTGCAGGATATGTCCATCTTAGTCAGAATTTGTTTTCTTTTAGGGTTGAAACACTGTGTTCTGAGCTCTCCTTGCCTTTAAAGTTTGTGTTGAGAAGTCTGCTGTAATTCTGATGGATTTTCCTTTGTAAGTGATTTGTTGCTTTTTTTTTTTAAACAGCTTTTGAGATTCTGTTCTTGTGTTGCATTTCCAGTGTTTAATTAAGATGTGACCAGAAGTGTTGTTCTTTTTTTTTTTTTCCTGTTCATGGCTGTTCAGGGTTCTACATGATTCACTTATCTGTATGTGAAGTTCTTTTTCAATGTCTGGAAAGTTTCTGCTATTATTTCTATCAACAGGTTTTTTTGAGCCTTATGTACTGTATTCTGATTTTTCACTAATTCCGATTACTCTTAGGTTAGTCTTCACATCATCTAGCAGTTTTTCATCTGTTTTTCATGTTCTCTTGTTATTTTTAAGGTATCTCTCATTAACTAAGCAGTAATCACAGCTCTGTCTTCTAGATCTGTCCTCCCATTGGTCCCTTCTGTTGTCCATACTTTCCATTGTATTTTTAATTTCCTGGATTTGTCTTTGAAACTTTTTTATGGATTCCCATTCTTTTCTAGGCTTGACATTCATGTTTTGCATTTCTTTCTTTAGCTCCACTAGATTTTTATTAGTGTCTTCTCCAGACCCACTGATAACTTGTTTTATTAGGAACATTATGTGTTTAGTTATCTTCTTTGAATTCACCAGTCACTTGATTGATGACTGTCTTGTTACCGCTACTGATAGATATATATATATATATATATATATATATATATATATATATATATATATAAAGAAAGTTGTCAGAATCAAAATGGAGTAGCTTATGTTAACCCTAATATAAATAAATAAAGCTGGAAGGTTATGAAAGAGGAGTCTCACACACAGTCCCTGAGAGTAACTGTCACAAAATATCCTGGACCACAGTTGTATGCTGTAAGCCAGTACAAGGTTGCCTTCTGAACAGCTGTGTATCCAACCTCATACTGACATCACTTTTGTTAATACTTGCAACCAGGGATTATGGTTTCAAAATATCTGAAGTAATCTTCCTCATTTTCATCTTTAAGAACTTCTCCATGCCTCAACTTTTCTGAATACACACAGAGATTACTAAGACAAATGAGTTCCTATTATAATGCTCTGTTTTTCCCAACTATATATCACTGGCCTTTGGAGAATCTGTCTCTGAGAGTTATTCAGATTTACAGTAGATGCTAATGTGAATTATAGACTTCGAATGATTACAATGTGTCCATGTAGGCTCATCAATCACCCTCCTCATCTGATGGGGGACTTTGACAATGTGGGGGGCAGGGAGTATTGGGAACTAGATGTCCTTTCTGCTTAGTCTTATTTTGAACCAAAAACTGTTTAAAAAATACAGACCATTTTTAAATATGATAGATGAATTCATAAAAATTTAATCCAAGAAGAAAAAAACACAGAAAAAGTTAACAGGAGGGAGAATTTGATGGAAGGAGCCAGCAAAACACTAATGGTCACTAAGGTTGGAGGCCTACACCACCGTCTCACTTCACTCCCGAGAAGAGCAAATCAAAACCACAATGAGACACCACTACAGAACCATTGGAACAGATAACATGAGGAAGTTTGACAATACCAAGTGCTGGCAAGGATGTGAAGAAACTCAAGTGCTCATGTTGTTGGTGGGGTGAACACTGGTGGGACCACTTGAGAATGAGCTTCTTATAAAACTAAATAAACTTCTTGTAAAACTAAATATATACCTAATCTGTGACCCAGAATGTCTGCACCTAAGATAAATCAAAACATATGCCTATGAATAAGACTTGCATGAGACAGCTTAGAGTAGCTTTATTCATAGTACTCAAAAAAACGGAACTAGTTTAGCTGTCTATTAGAAAAAAAGTAAAAACACAAACTATGGTATTTGTAATTCCCAAAAGCAAAAGTAACCCAGATGTCTAACAGCAAGAAAGGGAAAAACAAGTACTGAGAAATGTAAATAGCATAGAGCAATATAAAAAAACATAATTGCCACACACAACTCCAGTGAACCTGCAAAACATTGTGCTTCAGTAAGGAAATAGTACACAGTATATTATTCCACTTTACATGAAATTCTAGAACATGCTAAACATTATATACAAAAGTTTGGAACTGTAGTTGCAGAGGAAGGGGTAGAAAGGGGCATGGATGAATCATTGGATGGTGGCAACATTTAAAACTTTATAGGAGTTTGCAATACAAAGATTTGTGCACTTGTCAGACTCAAGGAATATACACATAAGAGTTTGATCTGCATAAATCATGCAAAAGAAAAAGGTTGATGTGTATAAATCGCATCAAGAGAAAAAGCTATGAACAAGTATTGAACTCTAGTTAGCATGTGCAGAAGCATTAGGGAGGCAGTGCACCCATGTCCCAGTGTAGTTTGAAAGAAGTCTTAGTTAATTTCTTGTTGCTGAGATGAAATATCCAACACCAACAAGTGAAAGGAGGAAAGGTTTATTTTAGTTCATAGTCTGCAGAGGCATCATTCCATAGTCAGCTGGTTTCAAGGCGGGGCAGCACGGCAGGTAAAAGCAGTCTGTGGCATGGCAGGCAGGAGGCAGGACCCTTTCTTCTGCTTTCCCTTTTTATTCCATCCAGGCTACAAACTATTTTTTGTTGCCACCCACATCCAGGGTGGATCTTCCCTCTTCAGTAAGTCTATCATCCACACCCAGGGCTATTCTAAACCAATCAGTGGAATGATTCAGTCACACACACATGATCCAGTCACTCCCAAAAGCCTCATCTGTTAGTTCATGAGGTTTTGCGGGGACATCTAGGTATAAACTGTAACGACATCCAAAAAACAAATTCATGGATGAAATAGAGAGATGGATTAATGGGTGAGCATGGTATGGAGGTCATAAGTAGATGTGAACAGGGGGAGGGGCCTCATACTTCCAGCCAGGTGCAAGACCATCAGCATGGGGAAGGAGAAGGGGCAAGAGAGACTGAGGCCTGTAGCACAGCCAGGAAGAAGACCAGGGTCTCAGTCAGAGGGGAAAACAGACAACGAGGTAAAGGTCCAAATAGACTTCTGCTATTAGAATCCCCTTTAGACTCTGAGCCTTTAAGTAAACTGACTTAACCTGGTCACAAGTTTCCATAGTCCTCTCTAAGTCCTGATATTACATGGCCCAGTCCTAGACTCTACCAAGGTCTATATGACATGGGTGTTCCCACAGACAGCTGCAATACCACCTAAGTAATCCAGAGTAGACCAAGATTAAAAAAAACTCCTACACCAGCATGTAGGTCTCTCCTCATAACAACTGGAGGATCCGTCCTCCTGTGGGACACAAGGGCGTTCTGATCTGCAACAGGCCACCACGTAAGTCCATTCTTTACCAGAACATCATGACGTTCATAGTCCACCAGAACTTCCTCAGGGAACATCCTTTATCAGACCATGACTATTTCTACTTATTTGCAAGCCTACTCCAGATAGCGAGGGAATACCAAGAAACTTATTTCCCGGAGAGGGCATGGCCATGAAAATATGATCCTGGATGTGTTCACGGAGGGTTTGGTGAAGAGGAAGAGGTCATGATAGTGCTCATGAGTAGGCACAGCTCTAGACGCAGGTGCTCAAGAAGTATGACATGGATTGTTTTGTGAATAAAAGCTGTCACAGGTTTGTTTGGATATGCCAGATGTGATCCTCCGTAAAAGTGGCCAGGAGTGGTCTGTGAGGTATGGCCACAAACAAACTGACCACGTCATCAAGCATACAGGATTTATTGATCCAGACCAGGACAGTTGTGATAGAGTATCCAATTCCCACTAACGGAGAAGCCCTGCCCAAAGATGACAGGAGGGATCGTCACACGTACTTCATCAGTGAATGCCCCTCCCACATATAAGGAAAACTCCAAGAACAGGATGGGAAGGAAACACACAAAGCTACATCAGACAGGAGTCCAAGGTGAGTCAGGGAAGTGGACCCAGAACAGAAGAAAGGTCATGGTGAAGCCTGATAAAACTATCTGTGAGGAACTAATAATCAGTGGGCCAGTGCACACTGTGTTTAATATGATATGTCTCAATAATGAGGACAAGACAGATGCCAGCCTCCAAGGTTAATCTCATCCTCCAGACACGCTCATGGTCTCCATGGTCAATACATGGTCCTGATGTACTGCGCCAGGGACCACTGCCATCTTCCAACCCAGCCTAAGCTTAAAAGTCCATGTTGCAAGGATCCATACCTGAGTACAATGAGAGAGACAGGAACTGTGATCCTCATGGATTACTCTGAACCACAGGACATAACCAATGGGGAACACAGTCATAGAGAGATAGACAAGGATTGGATGTTGCAGGTCAGGTGACAGTGAGACTGCTTCTCAGCTAGAGGCCCCCAAACCCATATATCATCTACCCAAGGCACCTCCTGCAACCTGTCATCAAACAAATGCTAGGAAGGACACTGGGCAACTACAAAAGGTACCAAAGGAAAACCAAGGACCTTCCTAATACCACACTGGCCACTGAGAAGACTGAGTCTAAAGTGCATCCTTGAAGGAAGAAGGGGACAGCAGAAGGTCCCAGAATGGAGATGACAATGAGGGTAACAGAGACAAGAAGCAGCTCTCAGTCTTTAAATGTAAGCACTGCCCTAAGCAGAGCTCTCCTCATGGAAGCCATAGAACAGTAAGAGTGAGGTCGACTCTAAGGCACATAGGTGCACACCCACAAAGCTCAGCAGTGACCCAACTCCTCCACCTCCTCTGTCTCCTCCTGCACCCCTGTATTTTTTTCCTTCTCCAGATAAAGCCAAATTTGAACTTGATCTTTCTTGCTTACACTAATTAGATTTTGGAAACCTGGAACTGGAGCTATTGGAATTTCAAGAAAGCTCTATCTGGAAAAATAAATTCTGTGACGTGTGTGCAACAGTTGAGAAGGTAGAGAATATAGACTGTGAAGGGATGACAAAGGACAGCACAATTGGTAGCTCTGTAAATGAAATCCTTAAAGTGCGGAATTCTTTGCCAAAATAATTTTAAGTCAATGAAAGCACTTGAGATTGCTTTTCTACTTTCTTTGGATCATCTTATGCTTGTGAGCAGCTATTTTCAGCTTTGAATTATATCAAATCTGATCAATAAACAGACTAACACATGACCTGAGTGCTGCATGTGTTGGTCTCAAACTAATGACATACAAAGCAAGATATGACAAATTATCAGCATGCATACAAAACAGCAAAGATCACATTAATTGTGCAAAAACACACCAAATGCAACTATTTACCTTCCAATAAAAAGCTGTTTGTACCATTGAAAGTTTGGGTATTGTGTTTTTCTTTTAAGACAAAAAAAAGTGTAATTTTTTCTAAACTAAAACCTCAACATTCAGGTTTAATTGCAGCGTTGGCACTTTGCAATAAATAAGTGGGTTTGGGGTTGCAGTTTGGGCACTTGGTCTCTAAAAGATTCACCATCACTGTCTTAAAGGTTTTACCACCTTACCGTAGCACAACAGCCTGAAGACCAAGACTTCAATACAAGGTTTCAGTGGTACACTGGAGATCCAAACTACACTAGGATAAAATCTACATAAAGATACTATGAGGGTCCATTATGTGCTGGAAAGCTATGGGGACCTGTAGTGACAAAAGGGTTAAAGTTCTAGGCATCCAAATTTCTTTGATAAGGGATCAGGAAAAGACAAAAGGAAAGGGTGAGGGTTGCAACATGCATAAAAACAACCAAGCAAGTTGTATCCACATATTAATTTTCTAAAATGAATCTCATTATTCTGTATTACTAATATGCATCCATTTTAAAAAGTGTCTGGCATTTACTGAACAATCAAGAAGCACTGCACTAAAGAGGACTCAGCACAGGATGAAAGTAAATACAGAAAGCATCCATTCTTCCTCTGAGCTAATGTTATCTTTCCTGGAAAGTTAGTACATATGGATGTTTTTATTCAAGCCTAAAGAGCCTTATCAGAGGGCTCAACAATTTGCAAATTTGATGTATAACTTTAGTTACGATACAGGTGTTCCTGAAAGACTAACGAAGAACAGGGTGCCCTGGAAAATCCATTTCTAAGATATCTACATTTGGCTACTCAGACCCTTTCCCACATTTTCATTCCCTTATAAAACCCCAATCTTTCACCATGACTGCATAGATCCTCCCTTGGACATTTGTCCTCTGTCTTCTTGCCATTGTACCCAGTGATCCAAGTAAACTCTTTTATTATATCCTTTGTTTGTAAATTCTTTTTACCGCCTGCATCACCAGCTGTCTATGCTGCCTGACCAGCCATGCCCATTTTCCAGAGGGATACCAGGAGGTCTTATTCTCTCCCCTGTGATACCATGAGGGTCAGTTGTGTAGGAGGACACCCTGAGAGTCCAGTTGTCCACCAGAACTACATGAGGGTTCATATTTCATCAGGCCACAAATATTTCCATTCAGTTCAGACTGATTGTAGACCTCACAGGCAAGAGAGTAAAAGTGCAATTTTTCCCAGAGAAAGTGTGGTCATGGAGAGATGGTCTTGCATGTGTCTACAGAGGGTTTGATCACAGTGGGGGAGGTCATATTTGATGGTCACAAGTGGGTGTGCTTGTGAATAGCCACAAGGGTTAGAGTATGGATTGGTTTAGTGAGCAAAAGAGGTCACAGATAGGTCTGGACATTTAGAATATGATCTGAGATGAAAATGGCCAGAGTTGTTCTATGTGACTGTGCTCAAAGAGCTGCTGAGATCAAATAAAACAGTTATGAGAGTGCAGTTTCAGATGTATCCTCCTCCCACTGAAGGAAGACAAGTCCTGCCCATAGATAACAAGAGGAGTTACCACATGGGCTTTATGAGGGAATGCCACTTCGCATCTCAGGAGAACTGCAAGGACATGTATGGTCCTGAAACATGCAAAGGCAGAGAAATGAGCCCAAAACAGGAAGAACATGGTGCAGTATGATAAAGCCTTCTGGGTAGGACTATCGGTGAATGGGTGAAATCAAAGTATGTTTAATAACATCCTCTTTAAGAAAAAGGATAAGGAAGCCCCCAGACTCCTGGCTTCTTCTCATGCTCTGTGCACTTTCATGGTTTCCATGGTCAGCTCAAGGGCATCGTGTGATGGGTCATGGTCTACAATAGAACTTCGTCCCTGGCTAAGCTTCAGGGCCTGGGCAGTGATGACCTCCACCTGCATGTAAGGAGAGAAACAAGCACTGCAACCCTCAGCATGTTCTCAGAAGCCCAGGCGTTCTGGCCTACTGGAATCCCAGTGCAAAGCAGAGCCACTGCGAAGCTGACATACACATTCAATATAGCAGATGAGATGACAAAAAGAATATCTCTAACCTGAAATCCCCCAACCCAACCACCTAGAAGGACACTTTGCACAGCTACAAAAGATACCCAAAGGAAGAGAAAGGAAATTGCCTGGCCCAACAAATGTCAATGAGAAGACTCCGGCCAAAGGAACCTTCTTTGAAGGTACAGGAGAACAGACCAACACTCTAGAACTGACAGGGGAGTAAGGATCAGAAACGCAGGGAAGCATCTCTCAGTTATTTTAAATGTAGGCATTAGCTAGAGCACAGCTCTCTGAGTACAAGCAGTACAGCAAGAAGAGCACGATGAACCCAAAGGCACAGAGATGTACACCCATGGGGCTGAGCAGGACTCCAGACTCCTCTGCTTCCTCTGCTTCCTCCCCATGGCCTTCCTGGGGCTCTTCTATGTCATCATAATCCTCCAGCACTGGATCCCCAGACACCAAGGGCCTCTCCTCTTTCTCCTCCACAGGAACAGTTTCGATGTCCTCATAGATACCCTCAGAGGGTGGGGGCTCAGAAAGTCCATATCCTGTAGGGACACACAAGAACCTTAAAGGACAAACACTCCTGCAGTCTGATCTCCCTCCTCCCTGGAGCCTGTGCCCCTCGTGCACATTGAGAGCCCCAGCGCCTCTGCATCTGTCTCCTGAGAGCAGTCACCCCCACTGGAGCCGAGCACCTTCCTGGTCAACAGGGATCAAAGTTCTAGTGAGGCTGAAGGGTCTGAACCTACCACTGAGGCCCTCAACCTGCAATGACAGCAAAAGAGATGGGTGGCAAACTTGCCGGTGACACAGGAATTGGCATGTCCCTCATTTGTCCATCTCAGAAACACAGTGAAACATGAGTACACAGTGCCTGGTCCTAAACACCTGATGGATCCATCTCACAGGTCCACCCCAGTCACTAAACAGGGACTAAAATGGAGAACAGCCAGCATGCAGGGCATGGACCAAAATAGGAGAAGGGCCTGCCATGCTGAAGTCTCCCAAAATTACCCCAGTCCTCACTCCCAAGCCCTTTGCTGACCATGCCCGACCATGTTCACCTACCCATGTAGGCAGCTCTGCTGTAGCAATGTTGAGCACCCAGAACAAGGAAGACAAGGCCCAGCAGGCAGCCAAGAACCAGGCAGGTAGTTTCAGGGAGAGTCCAGGCCTCCACAACAGGTGGAAGGGCCAGGGAAGGGGCTGTGGGAAATAAAGAAAGGCGGGGCCTACTGTGTGCTGGGTTGCCTGGTGCATTGTGACCTTGTTCCTGGATGTTATCAGCCTTTGGGGGTGGGGGGAGGAAAGATGGGCCTCAGTGCTACCTGCACAAGATGATATTCTCCCAGATATGGCCCAAGATTATAAGGGAGAGCCGTGGTCCAAGTGCAAGGCCCAGGTGAAAGGGACCAGGTAAGAGGCCCAGGTGGAAATTCCAGATAGATTTCTGACCACTAGGTGAGTTAAATTATGTGGAGTAGGACAGATGCCGCAGGTGTGGACATAGGGAAAGCCCCTGCCCCCTCTTCTTTGGGAAAAAAGCCATAATGCCCAAGAGGCCACAGCACACAAGGGCCAAACTCCATAGTCACCGAAGGAAATCCCTCTGAGCTGTGGCTGCTCTCAGCCCCAGGATTCCCCACTCAGGCAGGCAAAGGGAAGGAAAGCAACCGGCATCAAAGCACGGCATGGAGCACTTGAAGAGAGTCAATCTGTGGCAGGGCGTCCCAGCCTCCCCAGGAACAGTCAGAACTAAGGCCCTCCACAGCCCCTCTGGGCACCCAGGAACAGGACTATGGTTGGTGAGAAGGGTTCACCGACCTGATACAAGGTCCCCAAGACATCTGTAGGAAAACGCACACCTGAGCACCAAAATGAGACATGGACAACCCTGAGCAGCATAAACCTGTCTGACACAAGGTAGTCCACATCCTACTCAGCCAGAGCCAACAGGACAGAGGGGCAGAAACCTGTGCTTGAAGCACCAAATGAGACCCCTCACACCAGGGACTGTTCTGGGGATGTGGCTCAGCAGAAAAAAGAAGACATTTAAAGATAGTGTCCCTGTGCCCCTTTCCCCATCCCCATTCCCTGCCCACTCACCAGAGCAGCGCGCCCCTGCGTCCTCCTTGTGCACACAGTCACCAAGTCCCCAAGACTCAGACAGGCAGCCTAAGAGGGAGGTCTCACTGCCACGGCACCCCACTTCATCCAGCCACACAGGTGCCAATCCAGGTCCAAAGGCAGCCCCCTGTACAGCATCCACGGCCCGGCCACAGCCCAGCTGGCGGCACACAACCTCAGCATCAGCCAGGTCCCAGGAATCGTCACACACGGTGCCCCAGGCACCTCGGTGCAGCACCTCCACACGCCCAGCACAGTGGCCAGGGCCCCCGGCCAGCCGCACACGGAGGCTCCCTGAGGAGAGGATGAGTAAGGACTCCTGCGGCCATGTCGAGTCCAGAACAGAGGGAGAGCTGGGACGCACACTCACCAGAGCACATGACACCTACATCCTGTGATGTCCCCGCAGGCACCAGCAGGGAGACTGACACATTGCACTGTGTCAGGCGGGTCTCTGAGCCCAAGCAGTGCACCTGGCTGACCCCCACTGGGACGGCTCCACGGCCAGGGGCTGGTGCATCATAGGCTCGCTCAGCCTCTCCACAGCCAAGCTGCCTGCACACGACGCTGGCCTCACACAGGTCCCAGTCGTCATCCAGGACGTGGCCCCACACTCCATCCAGGAAGACTTCCATGCGACCATCACAGCGACTCCGTCCGTCCCTCAGCCTAAGGGCGTCAGGGAGACCTGGGAGACACAGCAAAGGGATCTTGGGTTTGGGGCGAGATTGGGGGTCACAGGGATAAGAGGAATGACCACCACCCCACACAGTCCCAACCAGCCCCAAGAAGGAGATGTCAGCCCCTTCTTGTCCATCATTCACCCTCCTTGGTTCACTGCTCTCTGACCTTCCTCCTCCACAGTCCTACGGCAGCACTCACCTGAGCAGAGGATGGAGGCAGAATTTCCCCGGGACACAGGATGTGCTGGATGGGCAATTCCACAAAGACAGCTCTGTCCCCACACAGTGAAACACATCTGGCCAGATGGGCGCATCCTCAGCCCCAAAATGGCCTCCTCTGGGTGTGGCCGCTGCATTCCCACAGTTAAGCTGGTAGCAGAGGACGGTGGCACCTGCTAAGTCCCAGTGGGTAGCGCAGAGGGGCGCCCAGGCCCCCTGCACCTGGAGCTCCACATGGCCCTCACGGGGGCTGCTGCCATTGACCAGCCGGAGCCCTGGGGGAGAGGAGGAGTTAGTGAGGCCCCAGATCCCCACCACCCAGGGACACTGAGGCCAGTGTGAGCCTCCTTACAGGGCACCCCAGGTCTCAAGAGTCAGGCTAAGGAAAAGAGAACAGCTTTGCAACTTGGTATCATCAAATAGTAGGCTAGAGAATTGCAATGCCCATGCCTTCACCAAAGTGGTGATTAAACTGGGGAACTGTCAAAACCAACTTTGTCAGAATACTGAATATGGGAGGACTCTATTGCCCACCTGGTGCAATTCATAATCCACCAAAACTTAATTGGCAAGAGCGGCTTGTAGTTCCAGCATTCATCTCTTCCTTGAGTGAATATACTGCAAAGCCTCCGGGGAGAATTCAGCTGTGGCCTAGTCAGTATGCTAAGCCGTCCAGCGAGAAACACTGGGCACTGCTTATATTTCTCCAGCTATTTGGTGTGAGCTGAAAGGAATCACGATGGGCTGCAGCTGCAACACTATCTCCTGCACACCTAGTGGACTTTGACCTTAGACATCCCAGAGAGAGTAGTAGGCATGCTGGGGTCCCTAATGTCTGGCTCCAGGACATCCGTCCCCATACCAACATCACAAAGAAATAACACAACGATGCTGGACACCACACCTGTGAGGGACCTCGGCATAGGTCTTCCCCACACCCTCTCAAATGTGCATTTCTGACCGGACTGGAGAAGTAACCACCAATCATGAACCTCATACACTCAACTGTCCACACTACACCTGACTGAACTACCAGAAGGATCCCACCTCCTCCATGAGCTTCAGAGAAAGCAGGTTCCTCCGGTTGCCACACACTACACATTGTATCAAAATCTACTACTCACGGCCAAAGCACAGAGAAATTATACCACAATGTTCATTTGGAATTAAAGTGAATGCTAGACAAACTGATATTCCAGGGCACATTATCAAGAGAAGACTGCTTACTAAGAAGGCCCATCCTCAAAGGGGGAACAGATATCTCTCACAACAAATGCACAAACCTCAACACTGAAACACAAGAAATAGGAACAGAAAAGAAAACACAGCAATTCCTATAGTTCATGACTCTCTATTAACTCATTCCAAAAATATCAAAGTGGGTAAAATACTGTACAAAAAATTCAAAATAATTATTTTTCAAAATCTCACCAAAATTCTAGGAGGATACAAATGAACCAGTGAAAGAATTAAGGAAGACAATGAAATACATGCGTAAGCAATTAAACAGACAGAACTTTTTTTTTTTAAACCAAGAACATGTATTGGTACATTCTACATACAATGGTCACATTCATTACATTAATTCTGTACCTATACATGATGTATCTTGGTTCTCCCCCTCTCCCCCCCTCCCCTCTGCACCCTCCCTCCCTATTTACAGCAGCAGAACTTTTGAAAAAGAACCAAACAGAAATCTTGGAAAGGGAAAGCTGAATTCATCAGATAAAAAACTCAACTGAAAGCCTCAGGAATACATGAGATTAAGTGGAAGAAAGCACATCAGGACTTGAAAACAAGTCTGAAGAATTACTATATTTAGAAGGTAATAAAGAAAAAATAACAAAAAATGAACAGAACGTGTAAGATCTCTGGTACATCATTAAAAGACCCAACTGCCTATCATCTCAGCACTTGGGAGGCTGAGGCAGGAGGATCACTGTGAGTTTGAGTCCAACTTGGGCTACACAGTGAGCTCAAGTCCAGCCTGAACTATATAGCAAGACACTGTCTCAAAAAAAAATAAAAAACAAAAAACCCCAACTAACATATAATTGGAATAAACAAGGGAGGAAAGTTATAAATTGAAAACATAGAAAGTTTATCCAATGAAATAATAGCAAAAAGTTTCCCAAAGCTTGAGAAAATCATGGACATCCAGGTACATGAGGCATTTACAACCTCAAATAGACATGACCAAAAAAAACCAACTCTATAACATAGTATACTTCAACTGCCAAAAATACAGAGCAAAGAAAGAACATTAAAAGCTAAAAGAGCAAAGCCCCAAATCACATGTAAATGCAAACCCATCACAGCAGCAGCAGACTTCTCACCAGAAATTCTAAATGCTGGGAGGACAAGGACCTTCCAAGGTAAGCATGAACTAAGGGAATCCGTGGCCACGAAACCAGCATTAAGGGAGATACTTAATGAAATCTGCCATCCAAAAGAGGAAGAAGACATAATGACAGTATGAGAAATAATGAATCCCACTAGAAGAGTTGATACCCAAACGAGAAACAGGAAATAATCCAACAGTATCAATCTCTCACCACTCTTCTTCATATATGGTACTCAAAATTTTAGGCTGAGCATTTAGGTAAGAAAGGGAAATAAAAAGAATACAAATATGGAAGAAGGACATCCAAGTATTCCTATTTGCAGGTGACATGATTCTAAACTTGGGAAACCCTAAAAACTCTAGCAAAAGCCCCTTAGAAATGGTAAACAAATTCATCAGATTATCAAGATAAATCAACATGGTAAAATCAGTAGCTTTTCTGTACATTAAGAAAGCACTTCCGCTACATAGTGGTCAAAGGAAAAGATATAACAAGAAGCGATAACAATTGTAAATATACAGAGTCTGCTAAAAATACACACTTCAGGAAAAGAAAAACTTATATAAATATTTTAATACTAAACTTATCGAGACATCAGGAGAGTAATACAAGTTGCCTTTGGCCTCTACAATTACAAGAGGTGCTCAAAGTGGTGACCATGAGTTTCCAGACATTTATCAGTACAGAGGACTGCTGCTTGGGTAACTTTAGTCATGAGATTGCAGCGCGTGCACTTTCAAGTTTTTCTCTAAGGGCTGGCAGTCTGGTGGGTTTTCTGCAACATACGACATCCTCTGGGGTCCCCCATATGAGGGTAACACCATCTTTTGAAAAAACATCATCAATTTTTCTTTCCCTGAAGTCTATACATTTTTTGGCTGACTCTGTATATTTACAATTGTCATCTCTTCTCGGTGAATTTTTCCTCTGACCAGTATATAATGGCGGGAGGTGCTGAGGATCGAACTCAGGGCCTTGTGCTTGCTAGATGAGAAATCACAAAAATCAGACTTAAAATACACTATAAATCAAATGGATCAAAAGCATATCTACAAAATTTTTCACCTAACAATGGAATTCTTTTCAGCAGCCTGCAGAACTTTTTCCAAAATAAACCAGATTTTAGGTCATAAAGTTAGCCTTAATATATACATAGAATTTAAATAATCTCATTCATCCTCTCAAATTACAATGGAATGAAGCTAGAAATCAACAGCAAAAGAAATCACAGACAATACACAAACACAAGAAGATTGATTAATACGCTGCCAAATGATCAGTGAGTTATCAAAGATATGAAAGGAAAATTTTAAAAATTCCTAAAATGAAGCAACAATGGGAAAAAAAACATAACAAAATCTGGGACACAATGAAAGCAATCCTAAGAGGGAAATTTATAGTCATAAGTACCTATCAGAAAAACAGAACAATCCAAAATGAATAAACTAATTGTGATGGACTTATTGTGGTCAGCTTGAGCAGGAACGCCCAGCTGGAATGAATTGGTGTGTGGTTCTGGGTGTAGCGGATCCACCTGAGGATTGTTACCAACACATCATAAAGGAGAATGAGAGCAGAAGATAGGTGCGGGCTGTTTCCCAGGAGAAGCTCTCTTGTGGTTGGTTCTCCCGAAGGGGACTCGGCTGTTCTCGTCAAAGAAAGAGCTCGAGGCCTTGCTGTCATTGGGGATGGCTGCTGTTTGCTTTAGCGGAGCTCTGGTCTTCCTCTCCCCTGTGTCATACCCTGGCTTCAGTGTAGACCTATCTTCAGCATTTTAGTGCAGTCATGGATGTACATGAGACAGTGCGGTGGGCTCCCAGCCCATGATTGGAACTTTTGGGTCTCCAGTACATAGATAGACATTCTGCACTCTTCCTCCATTTGACTTGTGTGTATGGATGTAGTAACATATGAAATCCTGTATTAAATCTGCTCTTTTACAAGCCATTTGGCTCTAGAAAAGTAACTAATACACTAATGATGCATCTAAAGTTCCTAGAAAAATAAGAACGAACCAAAATCAAGTCCCAATAAAGAGAAGAAATAATGAAGATCAGCATTGAAATAAGTGAAATACAGACTAAAAATGTACAAAGACTCGATGAAAGAGAGTTGTTTTTTGAAAAGATAAATAAGATTGGTAGACCCTTAGCCAAATTTAGCAAAAGAAAGAGAAGGCGCAAATTAATAAAATTAGAAATTATAATGGTAAAATCATAACAGACATTACTGAAGTCTAGGAGATTATTAGAAACTATTTTGAAAAATTATATTTCAATAAATAAAAGAATGAAGAAATGAATAAATTCTTAGACTTATATGATCTACCTAAAATGAACCAAAAAGACACTTTAAAAAATCCAAACACATTAATAATAAGATTGAAACAGTAATAAAAACTCTCCCAAAGAAGAATAGTCTAGGACCCAGCGGATTTTCTGCTGATTGTTACAAGACCAATAGACAAAAAACAGTAGCACCAATGTTCCCCCAAACTGTTCTATTTAGTAGAAATGAAAGGAATGCTTCTGAGTTTATTTCATGAAGCCAGCATCATGGTAACACCAATCCCAGAGAAAGACTCAACAAAAGGAAAGCTGCAGACCAATATCCTTGATGAACATAGACACAAAAATCATCAAGATTCTTACACACAGAATTCATCAACACATTAAAAAGATCATATACCATGACCTAGTACATTTCATCCCAGGGATTCAAGGATGGTTCAGCATACATGAATCAATAGATATAATATGCCACATAAAATCAAAGTTAAAAACTACATGATCTTCTCAGTAGATGCAGAAAAGGCCTTAAGCAAAATTAAAATTCCCTTAATGATAAAAACTTTGAAGAAAATAGGAATATAAGGATCTTTCTTCAAACTAATAAAAGCCACATATCAGCAAACTCACTGCCAACATCATATTGAATGGGGAAAAACAGGAAGCATTTCCTAAAATCAGACATGAGACAAGAATGTCCACTCTCACCATTCCTGTTCGATGTATCATTTGAAAGTTCAGCCCAGACAATTAGGCAAGGGAAATAAAAAACATACAAGTACAAAAGAAGGAATGAAATTATCCTTATTTGTAGACAATTTAACCCTTTACATGGAAGATCCTATAAACTCCACTAGAAGACTCATATCTGATAAACAAATTCAGCGAAGTGGCAGGATACGAAATCAAGGCACAAAAATCAAAACTCTTCTTATACACCATTAATAAGCCCACCAAGGATAAAATCAGAAAAATAAATCCATTTACAATAGCTTTTTTAAAAAATGCCTAGAAATCAACGTTGGCCAAGCAAGTGAAGCACCCCTATAATGAAAATTAAACAACACTGAAGAAAGCAATTGAAAGTAAAAAATAATCAATTCATTTTTTAAATAAATAAAAAATTTAAAAATTGAAGGGAGACAATAGAAAATATAGGACCTCCCTTCCTGCATTGGCAGAACTTATTCTTAACATGGCAGTATTTCAAAAAGCAATCTGTAGATTCAATATGATCTCTATACCAAAAACGTGTTGCACATAACAAGAAAAAAATTCTAAAATTCACACAGAAGTACAAAACAGTAATAAAAACTATCCCAAGAGAGAATAACCCGGGACTCTTAGACTCCCAACAAAGAAGTGCCCAAGACTGAATGGTTTCACTGCTGAATTTTCCATGCACTTAAAGAACAAAAGCCAGTTCTTCTCAAACTATTCAAAAGTACTGAAATACTTTCACACTTATTTTGTGATGCTAACATCCTTACCCTGATACCAAAACTATACAAGCATACAGAAACAAGAAAAATACAGACCTATATCTCTGAAAAACACAGAAATGATCTGTCTGAGATATTGGATATATGTTACTCTGACCTGATCAATAAATGTTGTACACATGTGTTGCAATGTCACACTGTATCCCATAAAATGTACAATTACTGTGTGTTAACTGAAAATAAAAATATGTTTTAAAAATATATTTCACTTTAAAAATAAATTTAACAAGACCTAATAAAAGGAGACACACCCTACACTCAAAGGTTGAAGGATATATTTTAAAATGGCAACACCACCTAAAGTGTTCTGCAGATTCCATGCAATCCCTACCAAAACCAAACAGCATCCTTTTAAATGAAAAAGTCAATCCTAAAATTTATGTAGCTATAAAGGGGTCCCAAACAGCTAAATGCATATTAAAAAAAAAAAAAAACAAAGTTGGAGGACTTACACTTCCTGATTTTGAAACTTACTACAAGACTATAGTAATCAAAACAGGGTGATACTGCATAAGGATAGATATAATCAATGGAATAGAATTTAAAATCCAGAAATAAATGCATACTTTCAGGTCAACATGCTTTTGAAAAAGTATCATGACCATTCTTTGAGCAGAGAACATTCTCTCAACAAATGGTGCTGTAGAAACTGGATATCTACACGGGGAAGAATGAAGTGGCCCCTTCCAGACACCGTATACAAAGATTAACTTAAAATGGAAAGAACCCCTATGCATAAGTACTAAGGGACAAGAGTCTTACCACAAAGCATAGAAGGGAAGCCTCATGCTTTTAGACATGGCAATTATATTTATAGATGTGACACAGAGAACAGGCAGCAAAAGAAAACAATAGATGTTCTGTTTGCTTTAAATTAAAACCTTATGTGGATAAAAGGACATTTCCAAAACTTGAAACAACCACCCACAGAATGGGAGAAATTGTTTTCTAATAACATGTTAATAAGGGTCTACTATATAGAATACAAAGGGAAAACGTTCACAACACTGGAACACGACACAACACTGGAACAAAACTTTATAACTGATGTGAATGCAGGACCTAAACAGACCATTGTCTGAGGACACAAACAAACATGTGCAGAGCTGGAGAAGAGAGAGAGAGAGAGAAGGAACAAGAAACATCAGGCTAAGCTCTCTCCCTGCCCACTGCTGAAAATTATCCCAGCACATTTGCCCCAGAGTCCCCCGCCCCTGAGCAACACCACAGCCCAGACCCCACTGGCCCCATGACCCGACTCATTTTCCCCCGAGCACCTGAGCCCGGCATCCTGCTCATGCATGCACCAACTCCCAGATTCCC
>PVJO010025916.1:0-14082 GCA_004026905.1 Hystrix cristata
TGTAGTTACACTTATTGCAAATAGGGAGGGGTGGGTGAATGGAAGGGAGGGGAGGGGAAGGGGGGAAGAGGGGGGAAAACCAAGATGTATCATGTACAGGTACAAAATAACCATGTTGATTATGATCATTATGTATGCAATGTACCAATACATGTTCTTGGTAAAAAATAATAAAAAAAAATTAAAAAAAAAAATAAAAGCCCCTCAACTCCCTTATGGCATTAAGAAAGCACAGACAACTAAATCGTTGAATGTCTCTGTTGTTTGCTACAAATCACAACATCGAATATAACATCAAGCATACTGAGGAGTGTACTGCTATGCTGATGAACCCCAGCTATTAACATCCAGCACTGTCTCTGCTTGCCCTTCTGAAAGCTAGACTGGACTGGGTATAGGGGAATCAGAACTGAGGGCGACCTCAAATCTCTAATGGCCTTTTAGGGGTATAATTACAGCAGGTCTGTTAATACAAATCATGTGTAACATTTTCAAAGTACAATCATGTTTATCCTTTTCAAGAGTCTAGGAAAATAGGAAAAATAGAGATACTGGGGATTGAAATAACCCCAGAAATTAAAATTCTCTAAAAAAAAAAAACGAAACAATAACAATTATGAGAGTCAGTCTCTAGACTCTAAGGGATTATATTATTGAGTTGAAAGTGGGATACTTTACCAAAATAATTCAAGCAATAAACTGCTCTGTGTATGTCTGTATAAGTGATAGCTACTTAGCAATTACAAAAATCAGCAGAATTTTAGACTCCCCTTCCTACCCTTCAGTTGAAAGATAAAGGTCAAAACTGTACATTGATGGTTTGGGATATAATAGGAATGTCTGAACCAGGTATAGTAATACAGTTAATTAGAGAGCTCCATCATGCCACTTGCTCTAAGTCCATTTAAGAAGTAGGTATCTCTACAATACCAGCCACAAGTAATATGGTCTAAGAGAACGGGTGTGAAAATGTAGTAAGAGAAAGTGACACTGGGGTTCTGAGATCGTAGTGCCTCGGAATCAATATTCATTGATTTTGAAACAAATGAGAAGACGGCCATGTCTGACATAATAGTAAAGATGTCATATTTTGTAAAAGTGAGTTCTTGATGTCACAGGAGAAGGCTTAACCTATGTCTTTTATAAGACATATCAGATTCTAAGTTGTGGAAGAAAACTTACTACTGCTAGTGGAGAGGAGGTGTGCCTCAGGGCCACAGAAATAAGTTAGTCACAGGGGACATCGTGCCATCATAATTTTCAGGAAGCTGAATGGAGCTCTGTAGGAGGAGCTCACTTTAAAGGGAAAGTCATCCATGTGCCCCGTAAAAATCTACGACCCAGGAGTATTTAATATTTTACACTTAAGAAATAAGATTTAGAAGTACATCAACAGTTTAAAAATTTGAGCTTTCTAAATTGACTCTTAGAAAAGAAAACAACACATTTTCCAAATGTGTTCTAGCACTAGCTGTGCTGAAGAAGAATGGCTACGATTTAAACCACAAATCTCTTTCCTTACTCTTCGAATACTCTCAAGCTTTCCCCAGGAATACAGGACAGATCTTAATGTTGACATGCAGAATTATAAAACTTTGCTGAGGCTGCAGCATGAACTAAATTTATAGTTTAGTTCTCACACATGTTACTTGATTCCATAAAAGAGAAATCAAATGGTGCAATAGCTTCACCACCTCACTCCTAATTTCACTGATTCACAAATGGAGAAGAATTTTCTCTCATTATGGATCATCCTCAATGTCACTAGGTGTGGTGGCCCAGGCCTGTAATCCCAGCCCTTGGGAGGCTGAGGCAGGAGGAAAGCTGTGAGTTTGAGGCCAACCTGGACTACATATCAAGAACCCGTCCCAAAAACAAAACAAAATTGGGATAACATAGAAGCCAAAACATTCTAATAAATTTATCTCTTCTCTTCTCCTCTCACTGTTCTTCCTTCTCTCCTGTCAGTCAAAGTTCTGTTTCTCTGCAGAAATAGGCAAGTATATAAATGGTTTATTTTCTATGTACATATGGGTCTGGGAAATGTAGAGTCTGTTTCACAGTTAATTTATTTATATTTTGGCCACGTACGGAATGGTAGAGCAGATTTTCCCTAAGAACTTTGGAGGCAGTTCACCACAGTCTTTGCTGTGGTAAAATCAAACTCCATCCTGATCGTGAAATAAGTCACTTGTGATGGTGATAAGGGTGAAGACGGTTTGTTTCTATCAAGAATCTTACAGGGTTATCTCTCAAGTTGTGGTGTTCTGAAGCATCATGATGATGTGTTCTTTTGTGAGTCTCCTTGTATCCACTGCCCTGGGCACTGAAAAGGCATCTATAATACAATATCTCACATTCTCCAGTTACCCAGAATTCCTTCTATTTCCTTTGTCCCTCTGTGTTCTCGGTTCTCCGTGTAAGGCATTGCCGGTGTAATTAAAGGTGATAAATAGAACTGATGAAACCAATAAGAACTCAAGTCTTTGTTCAGACAAGAAAAAAACCCTCTAAGGGAAAGGGAAAATATGGAAAATTAAGAATAAACCTGCTGGGGGCTGGGGATTTAGCTCAGTGATTAGAGTGCTTGCCTTGCAAGCACAAGGCCCTGAGTTCGATCCCCGGCACCACCAAAAAAAAAAAAAAAAAAAGAATAAACCTGCTGTAAATAGGGAGGGAGGGAACAGAGGGGAGGGTCGGGGAAGAGGGGGGAGAACCAAGATGCATCATGTACAGTAGGTACAAAATAAATGTGATGAATGTAACTATTATATGTAAAATGTACCAATACATGTTCTTGGTTTAAAAGAAAAGAAAAAACCCTCTGCTATGTTCGCTTTTTTTTTTTTTTTTTTTTTTTGGTGCCAGAAATTGAACTCAAGGGCTTATACTTGCTAAGCAAGCACTCTAACCTCTGAGCTAAATCCCCAGCCCTGTTCACATTTTATTTACCAAAGCAAATCACCTAAATAAAGTTTGTCAATAGGAGAAAATGAATAATCCTCTGACCCGGAATGGGTTTGGTGAGAGGGCCAGTGAATATTTTGTCAATAATGCAATCTACTACGCTTGGTGCCTGTTCATATTTAAGAATGACTGTTAGTTCTACAGCCACAATTCAAGTGCTGATAGGTCAACTTCGTGGGCTAGTGACTGAGGGGCCACATTTTGAGCCCCGTGACAACCACAGGTTGCATGTACAGGACTTCCCTTTTGTGGTTCTCTGGTTTTGTTAGAGAAGTATCCTTAGACTTCCGCTGCAGAATTTAACCTGGATGCAGCCATTCCGTGAGCAGAGGGAACTTCAATGCCCTTCTATGTGCACTGAAGTCCTTCGATATGCAGGACTTCAAAGAAACCCCCAATTTCAGTTAATTATGTTTTCCCTGTTTTCCAACATTTGTGAATTTATGATTTCCACTTTCTTCTATTGACTTTGACCAGTGTGAAACTTTGTTGTGCCCAGAGGCATGCATCTGCTAGGTGGGCTTATGAGTGATCTAGGTTTGAATCTCCCATATACAGACTTACAAGTAATTACCCTCCTTTTTAGCACTGCGTTCACTTCTCTCACTTACCAGGAATGAGTATCTCCAAACTCTGAAAAATTTAGAAATGGTTTTCTTCCCCATCAGTATTCCTCTCACCATGCACTGAAGATTTTGCTTCTTTCCAACAAGCTGAATATGTTATCACCTTTCCATTTGCTTTCCAGCCAATCTGCCCTTGTCGCCTCTCCCATAATCCTTGTCCTTGTGTGTTTACCCCTTTTTATATTCTCTAGAGTCTTTTTAGTGGCCATTTGGGAGGAAGCAAGCAAACACAAACACATGTGACTGTAAGCCAGTTGGTAAAGGTTTAAAAAGTACAAAAGAGAGCAGGGCTGAAGAATTCGAGACATTGTGGAAGAAAAGGTAATAAATCAGTAGAATAATGTTTAAATCAACCCTGCAATTTAAATGAAACCTGAATATGATGACAATGAACCACAAATGAACAACACAGAAGGAAAAGAATGGATGCAAATTGAAAAAGAAAGGAGCAAAATTCCTCAGGATAATGAAATGAACATAACAGATAAAAATAACCAACAGGTTGTAATTAATACAAAAGATGGAAAACATGATTAAATGAGTAAAATAATATCTTAATAATAATCTTAATGAACTCTTATACCTTTGTTTTTTATACAAGATAACACTACTTTTTAAAAAATCTGTAATATGATCTAGACCCAAGGGTAGAAAACATGTTGTGCTCATTTTTAAATTTCTGCTGTCTAGCAGACCACCTGGAATGTAATTCAATTGCTGTTGCTTGAAAGCCTTAATGCCTTCACAACTTCACATAATTGAGGGTCACAATACCAATTCGATAATTTTAAAAGACAAAATTTGTGAAATAGAAATCTGGTATCTGTAGTTATTTAGGCAGTTTATTAAGACACAGTATAGACTATCTTTAGTAAAAGACCCCATGCTTAGAAATGTTTACATGAATCTTTCGTTTGCAAAACATTTTGTATCACTTCTGAAATTGCTCAAAACTATGCTTCGTTTGATAAGAACAGCCAATATTTGAAGTGAGATTACTTATCCTGCCTAAAGAAGATATGAAGTTTTATAAAATCTTTAATGGAGTCTTAAAAACACCTCAGACTAACTTATATTATTTTTGACATATCTGTTTATTTCAAAATACACTGAAGGTGCTTATGTACCGGTACTCAGGTGTATTTTAGTTCCATAGCAGAGAACAAAACAGGGAGAAACCCTTTCCCTAATGGAGTTTATATGGTAGCAGTCTAAAGATATGATGAAAAGAAAAAAACAGTAAAATATATGGCTTATTGGATTATCATAAAATTTATGGAGAAAAATAAGACATGAAAAGTAGTGATGGAAAATATTCCTAAAAAGTTAACATTCGATTAAAAACTGAACATGATGGTGGGAAAATGGGGTTCCACAGAGTCAAAAGATAATGCAAAAGTCATAAAGTACTATACGTTTTATATTTTGGGAGAATTAAAAGATTAGATTAAAAAAAAAGATTAGTTTGACAAGAACAGGGTGTGGGTAGAGAAGACAAATAAAAGACAAATAAGACCTAGCAAGGAAAGGGTAGTATAAAAATGTAGGGAATAATAAGATTTTCCTTTTACTATGAGTGAGATGAGAAAGCAATGAGAATTTGAGTCTCAGAGTAAAAGCCCCAGAATTCTTTCACCTGAATTCACTTCAAATTCTAATAAGATTTAGAATGGTTTGTAAATCCTCAGTGAGCAAATGAAAGATGGTGTCTGTCTAGCATGGTTGTTCCTATGCATGTTTGAGGTTGAACTTCTATTATTATTATTAATTCTATGCATGGAGGAAGATTAATTGTATTAAAGGTATCTAAATGTTCTACCTTGTCTAATCCAAAATCTTTGTTCTGTAAACATATGGAGAGTCCCACTGTATCATTGAGTGTGACCACACACAGTCATTTCACTCATTTTGAAAATCAACTCATCTTACGTAAAAACTAAAAGATCAGATGAAGCAACAGTATGCTATTATCTCAAATATCCCAAAATGCACTTAATAAAAAGCAAATGCATTTGTTTTGGCTTAACAAAACTTTTACGAAAAAGACAAAAATAACTATGATTATTTTACAACATAATGAAGGATGTTAAGCCTAAACCAGGACTTTACATGACACTTATTTGGCCAACCATTTAAATTAGAATGAGGTGAGGAACTATGCTAAATAGAATTCTGAGATGGCCTCCATGTTTCATTTCCCTGGTATATATACACCTTGTGTAAGGTTAATTTGTGAGTATGATGAGTATTACTTCCACAATTAGGATCAGTTGACCTTGGATTAGATAGAGGGAGTATCCTGGTGGGAATGGTCAGTAGAATTTATGACCTTCTGCAACTGTGAGATAATAATATCTGTTGTTTTAAGCTGCTAATTTCTGGTAAATTATTATGCAAAAATAGAAAAGTAAAACAGACTACAATATCATTACCGTGATATAATAATAGAGAAAGATTATATATTATGTAAGGAAGATTCTGTGATAAGCAATTGCCCTGAATTGCTCAGGTGTGTCCCAAAGAGGCTGGAAGCTTGTTCGGGAAGCTTGGTCCCCAGTGTGGCAGTTTTGAGGTGGCAGAAGCACTAAGGGTGGGAGACCTAGTAAGAGACAAGCCATTGAGGGCACTACTGTTGGAAATAACTACTGTTGTTCTCTTGGGACCCTGATTAGTTCGTATGAGAGCAGGTTGTCTAAAAAGAGCAAGCCTTGGCCCTGACTCTTTCTTCTTGTTTTGCCACGTGACTGCTCCCTCTCACAGATCCTTTAATCATGATACCAATGGTCATGTTGTAGCCCAAAGACCTTTACCAAGACCAAAAGATACCAGTGCTGGTTCTTGGAAACCTCTTCTCTTTCCAAAGTACGTAGATTCGGAGATTTTTATAGTAACACAAAATGAACCAAGGTAACAAATAAAAATTCTTTGAACTAATGTGAGTTATAATATGTATATATATGAATATATATACATTATAGATGAAAAATAGTAAGCTGCACAATGACCCACTTCTTGGTACCAATAAAATCATCCTAAAAACTTAAAATAAGCTAATTTTAAAAATACTGGGTCCAGATTTCTAAATTGTACCTGACATTTCTCATTTCAGAACTATCAGCTCTTACTACAACCTCTCAAGCATTAATTAGAGAAGACGTTCTTAAATTTCACTAAGTTGAACTCAGTCTTTCTATGTTGTTGGGACTTTGTACAGCCCTTCCTTTATTTTTTATTGTTAATGTATCTTTATGTACAGTAATTTGGTTTTTTCATTAATTTCTATTTTCTCTAATAGATGACACGAGACCATCTCATTTCGTTCAGTTTTTTCAAGACATCTGCAGAGTTTAGTCCTCAGCATATGTGATGAATATTTATAAATGATGAGATGAAATAGTACATAGATGTTGATTATCCCTAGATTAGTTTACAAGTACAATAATGCACTCAGCAATGAATACCCCAGGTATCATCCCACAGAGATGATTTGTTAAGCACTGAAAAAATAATTAAAGAAAGATGAAGATAGATTATTGAAACATGAATGTTCCTGAGTGTGCTTTTTTGTTTATTGCATTGTCAAGTTTATTTCTGAATTATCACACATTATTTAATCAATGACTAAAAGGCAGCATGGTAAAAAAAAATTATAATACAATTTGATTAACCTCTAAACAAAGATAATAAACTATATACGATTTCAATCATTACAAATCTATCCTAAAGAATAAAAAATAGGGCAATATCTTTGATTACTTTTTAATCAATACTAATGATTCTTATCCTATTGGAGGCAACGTGTAGTTATATACTCAAATACAAGAATATTACTGCTCAAATTATCATCATCTCTTTATAACTGCTTTTCCATGTAATTACATATTAGTGTTACTTGAACTATATTTAATGATTTAATTAACATATAGAGCAACCCAATAATGTATAACTTTGCAAACATATCTGGAAAAATTCATGTTTAGAGAATTTTATAAAGGAAAATGCCCCTTTTAAGGACAGAGTGGTTAGTAGCATCACTTGCCATATCTCAACTATGTAGAAAACATAACTCACAAATGGGAAAAAATTCTTACAAAACATGGAAAAAGACAACAAATAATGACAAAAAGAATTTTCTCTCATGAGAATAGAGGACAGAGAAGTAAAAGCAAAAGAAAGAAGAGAAAAGAGAAGTAAAAACAAAAATAACTGCTGAGAAAAATATGGGAGATGAAAAGATGATTAGATGGGAAGGAAGCAAAAGGGAAATGTCCAAATATGAGAAAAAGGAATATATCAATTATAAAAGACACAAATTTGTCATAGAATAAAGAAAATACCTGAAAAAAAGATGAATGAGAAGATAAGGATAGATATTATTGTGATAGAAAAATGGTAAGTGGTAAAAACAAAAACTGAATGCCATAGAAAGTAGAAAGAATGGTTAGAAGAAAGATATGTAGGAATGCAGTTTTAAGAGAGAAAGAAAATGCAAAGTGGATGACTGAAAGACACTGGGGGCATTTGAATATATATGGGATTGATAATTCTAAGCAATTGTTATGGAAGCAAACAAATATTTTTATGATTCTTATTCTAACTGGAACTTCCAGGTTTTTGTGTAATAAAATAAACCAAGGATATCACCTCCTCAATTGCTTTTCAAAATAATTACATATTAGTGTTGTCACTATATTTAATCATTTATTTAACACAGCTGACAGACCAACAATGAAGGAAAGGAATGATAAGGTAAGTTCTCTGTGTGTCTCCTCCCCTCCCGCTCAGCTCCACTAGAGGGAACTCACTGTAGACCCCTCACTGTGTGAGGGACTGATGACTAATGAGGGAGAGGGTTTTAACATCGAAAGTTCTTCATGACTTGCTTTCCAGTTTCCAGCTGACCCCCACCTAGGAACTTCCCTGCATCGTTTTTATCGGAGATAGGGGAGTGATCAGAGATGTTCTAGGAATGTCTGTGGTTGTTTTTAACATGGTTTTAGGTCCCTCTCTCAGCTTTCTATGGGCAGGTCACAGCCCCTCAGTGCTGCACAGTGACCTGGGCTTCTGGGCTTCTAAACAAAAATTTAAATTGTGAGTATTGTTTCAACATACATAGAAGTCTGTGTTCATTCTGCTAATGCCTTTGCATTTTTTATGCAATTCTTCTATTTTCCAATCCATTTTCACTGACTTTTTAATTTGGTCTTCAGTAATATGCAGCGATCTCATCAGAAAATACATTTAGCACAATGACTAAATTACTGGATTGGAATTTCATTTTCTTTGGCATTTTAAGATACTCTAAGTAAACTGAGAGTAAATGCTTTGAGGACGATAGCTTTCCTTTATCAGAAGACAGCTCAACACTCATTGTTAAATTATTTTTTGAAATGGTTAGTTGGTGAGAATAATATTGAGAAGAGAAACATTAAATGTGTTTGACTGAGCTAGGAAGCCTAGCATATATTTTGAATGGGTATGCTCAGTATTATCACCCTTAATTCAGTTCTATCACAAATATACGGTTTTGTAGGATGGCATATTTTTCAAATAAATAGAGACCAGAGCAGAGGAATTAGCTGATGCTAACTGAATAGCAATTTTATGGATTTTTTTTTTCTGTTTAAATTGGCTCCTAAGAATTAATGTAAAAGTCTCTAGGAGCATACTGGTGTGATTCAGAAATCTATTTTGACATGTTTTGGTGACAAATTTTTAGTTTGCAAGAAACCACCTCAGTACATAATCAAGGTGTAATATCAGAGGTAAAAGGGCAATAGGGCATGAGGATAACATACACCCGAGGACGGGCCTTCGAAGCCTCAGGCTCCACTCAGCATAGCCTTCCCTTTTCATTTCTGTCTGCTCCCACATGAAAGAGGAAAGAGTCCCTGAAGCCAATTTCAGTCTCCCAGGTTAGTGCTCAGTACTTCGTGCTTCTTATAATGTGTGACCTTTTTCTATCATCTCTAAGATCTCCTCGATGCCTGACATTTTCACTGTTTTGATCGCTCCATAGTCTACAAAAAATTTGCTCTTGACTTGTAACCCACCTTTCCTTCTCTATTTACTCATTTATTCATTTTTTTGTTATTGTATTGGTAAAGTCACATAATACAATTGCAAGTCAACATCGATGATAAAATATAAATTTACATGTACATGCATATCAGAATACTATGAAAAATATGAATAAGCCAAACATAAATATGCAGCTCCATTAAAAAAGGTAAATTTCCTCTAGTGCTCTCTTTCAGATTTTTTTTTTTATTTTCAAATTACACATACTAATTATACATATTTATGGGATATAGTGTGATAATTTGTTACATGCATATAATATGCAATGGTCAAATTGGATGATTAACACTTCTCTTTCCTTAAACATTAACATTTCTTTGTTTGAGGAAACTCTCTCTTAGTTCTTTACAAAATATATAATAAATACTTGTAAGCTATAGTCACCATACTGTGCTATAGAACCTCAGAACTTATTACTCATGCCTAACTTATTTACCCATTTTTGTGAGTGTCTATGGATTAAAAGAATATGGAAGACATACCACTCCTGTCTGTTTCATCTAAATCAATGTGACTTACTTTACACATTTTTAACTACTTTTTAGTCAATTTCCTAGGTTGTACATCTGGCTATACAGGTACAGTGTAATAACTTTTGAAGGATAAACAGTCATACATTAGGAAACACAGCAAACAACTTCTCAGTTTTCATGCCACTGCACGTAATTTCAGTGAAATCAGTAGAGACTCTTAATGCAAGAAAGTCCCACCAAGGCCAGAGAATGATACTTGTTTACACTTAGGGGAAGTTGCTTTGGCTACAAATCAGAGTACTGAAAAGAGCAGGAAATAACACTGAATGTCCTCTTCAGGTGCTGAAACATATTTATTGTGGTATTTGATCATGGTAATGTGCCTAGGTACCACATTATTTGGTGTGTCATTCTTAGATTTTATGTTTCCAGGACAATAGAATATGTGAGTGTTTAGTAAAAAGACAATCTTTTTTCCCAGGCAATGTTTTTCGTGGATCTAAAGAGCTTGCTTTTCTCTGAAGTTGTTCACAATATGGCATGAGAAAAGAAACACAGGTAATAATTTCAGAAACTTCAATAGAAAAAATACAGGTTTTAAGTGAAAGCTTTAAGTCCTTTGTCTTATGCACTAGGACTGTTAGAGATGATTGAAGTGATTTCTGCCTGTATCTATCATAGTGCCCTTTCCCCTTTATCCAAGACCACCTAAAGATAGAAAGGTTATGCCTTTCTTGATTAATCTATACGACAGGGGCAAATTGCTTGTTTTCTTTTGTTCTTGTTTTTTTTTTTTTTTTTTCCTCAGAGTGCCAGAGGCAGAAAACGACTATGCTTCACTAGTGACTCATAAGAAAACTTAATAGAAGGTCTCTAGTGCCCACTGGCCCTACACTACCTGACAGATATAGATCCAAACTTAAGAAGACCACTTGCAAGGAATAAGATGCACAGGAATAAGGATAAGGTGAGGACTCTTGTCCTGGCAATGGGAGAAATGGGTCTGCTATATTTCGTTCTTGGTCTTGTTATCTGTTACCTATGGAGTGACTGTATTTACAGATGATTTTTATTATTTTGGTAATGTGAAAAAATAGCCAATAGATTCAGACATGCTCACAGTAACCACACTATCTTAGACTGTATGGTGGATGTCATAAAACAAGCCTCATATTTTTATGAGGAATATGTCACATAATTTACGTAAATATTTAAAAGTACCTAGAAAAACAGTTTTTAATCAACCGGGGTTACCATAATAATTACAGGTGGGCATATGGAAGACTCTGAAGGGGTTCTGTGGGCAAGAGCTAAGCTGCAATCACATGACCTTTGTCCCCAGATGTCACCATGTCCCCTTTTATTTCAGCACCCATCAGGTTCATTCTGGAAATGGTCTTGCTGACTATAACACAAGAACCAAGACAACTCAGCTATTTAATGAGAGGCACGATGCTGTACCTTTAATGCTTTGTAGCTTTTAACATGGTGATATTGGACTGTGAGTTACTTAAAGTATTCTTTTATATACTTTACTATTTGAAAGAGACATCACATATATGCACAATATGTACACTATAGCAAATACATACACAAAGTAATATATGAAAATCTAATCGCAATGGTTCAGAAACTTAGCTATACATCAGCATCAGCATGGGAAGTGTTAAAAATATGGGTTTACAGGCACCCCGACACTGATGTTCTGATTTGGTAGGACGGAGTGGGCCATCAAACCCCTATTTTGATCACATCTAAGATTATTCTTCTGTACAATAAAGTTGTATAGCAGCTCCAGTATTAAGTTTGGGAATGAAGTTCTATAGCAGATCCAGTATTAAGTTTATATTAACCTTGGGGTCAAAAAGAAACATTTGTCTCATTTCTTTCTTTAGCCTCCCCCTCTGCAATATATTCACAGCAATGACAAGGTATGGACAATGTGATAGTCTACATGACAAAATACAGAATGTAGTATATTTTATTTTACATGACTAGAAGATATGGTAGAAATAATAACCGAAGAGAAAAAAAATTCTATGATGCTTTGCAAAATTATCTTTGTATGATCCATATAAGAACTGAATATAATTTTTACAAAATTTTCTTTTCCTTTGATTTTAAATATTGAAGCATTTTAAATTTTGTGTTCTCTTCAGATTTATCTCAGCAAAAAGCAAGGTTTATAGTCCATCATTTCAGCCTATTTTCTTATTTTCATTTATGGGGTTGGTTATCATTATAATGTTAAGTAATTAATGAGATATGAAGAGTGAAACTATTATGGAGCCTTAAATCACTTAGAGTCTATTCAGTATTATTACATCTTTGACAGAAGAAAATAAAATCCATGATGAAAATGAGAATTACAACCCCATCTAAACTAATTTAACTGTGGTTTTTAAATATCGCTTGGATCAACTCATTAGCCCTCCCTGATAACCATTGGTCTCAATACACAGGTGACTGACTCGACATTACAGTATTCTGCAACACTCCTCAAGTAGAGCTGACAGGACTGAAAAATGTGTGGGATTATTGCTTAAGTGTCTAACGTGGTCCCGCATATTAAATTTGTCTATCGCCTGCATGTTCTCTGAAACCATTCCTCCTTTCAATGTGATCCTCAGAGTCATTCTTTTTTTTTTTTTTCATCTAGGGTCAAGCCACTAGCCAAATCCTACTTAACCTGGTAGATGCATCAAATAGTAACAGTGCAACAAAAGGACTCAAACAAGCATGATGTCACCTGAAGACATACCGTCTTGTTTTATAAGGAATAGTTCATAAAGCTGCTTGAAAAAGGTTGCCTTAACACTCACAAGAGTGAAACACTTCGTGAAAATCTGTTGGCCTTACCCTCCCCAGCATTCATTCTAAGATTTTGCAGTGTGTGTGCCAGTATGTCCTCCGTTCTTCACTTAACTGGCCCAGTGCAAAACCTGGTTTTGAAAATTGTATTTATTTTATATTTTGGGTGCTTGGGATCGAACACAGGGCCTTGTGTCTGCAAGGCAAGCGCTCTACTGCTTGAGTTAAATCCCCAACATTAATTTTATTTTTAAATGAAAAGGTCATTAGCTCCATGTTAGACTAAACATACCCATTTCATCCCAATAACTATGAAACAGAGAAACAACATACAAAAATAATATAAAATAAGGAGTTAAAATAAGTTAGATTTTACTCTATAAGTCTGTGGAATTAAACCAGTCCCTTTTCATACTACATGGTATTATAAAACATAAGGTGAAGGTCATTTCACTACTTTCTGAAGCAGTTTGGCTGCCCCTCTTCTTGTGTGTCTTTAGTTGCACTGTTGTGGATGCCTAGATGTCCTGCATGGATTTAAAATGTTTATCTTTTATTATGGTTTGTGTCTAGATGTCCCCCCCATGCCTCATGCAGTCATAGGAGGGGCTTTTTCAGAGGTAGCTGGTTCTAGAGCACGTGATGCTGGGATTAAGGATGTGTGGTCACTAAATCAGTCCACTGATTGGTTTGACACCTACCCTAAACCGGGTAGCCTAGTTAGAATACACAATGGGCAGAAAGAAGGTACTTATAGTTTGTTGCTTGCTGCTTGTTGTCTTATACTTCCCATGAACTGTTTCTGCTCTGCGATGCCCCTCTGCCTTGGAGCCAGCAGACTATGGACTGAAACCTCTATGAACTGTGAACCAAATAAACCTTTCCTCCCTTAACTTGTGCATGTTGGGTATTTTGTCTCAGCAACGAGTAATTAAAACACCATTCATGGCCATTTTAACTTTGGAGAAGTGCCAGAAGTCTCGCTGTGTCAGGTCTGGTAAGATGGATGAGAACATACTGTAATGTTTTCATTTGACAGAATTTGCTGTAAACATTTGATCAACTTGAATGATCGTAAAATACAGTGAATGTTGAAATTAAAAAATGTATTACAGTAAAGACAC